>VZRQ01000971.1:448212-531355 GCA_013397975.1 Machaerirhynchus nigripectus | reverse complement strand
TGAGCGGCCGCTGTGCCCGCGCCCCCGGGGCCGCTCCGCTCCGCGCCCATGGCCGAGGTGGGCGGCTTCCTGGGCGCGCTGGACCCCGACCTGCACGGCTTCCCCCCCGCGCTGGGCGCCGGGCTGCCCCTCGCCGACTCCCCCGGCTTCCTCAACGAGCGCCTGGGGCAGATCGAGGGGCGGCTGCAGCGGGGCTCCCCCACCGACTTCGCTCACCTCAAGGGCATCCTGCGGCGGCGGCAGCTGTACTGCCGCACCGGCTTCCACCTGGAGATCTTCCCCAACGGCACGGTGCAGGGCACCCGGCAGGACCACAGCCGCTTCGGTAAGGGGCCGGGGGGGTGTCCGGCCGGGCCGGGAGCAGGTGCCCCGCGCGCACAACTAATTACCCCGCTAATATAAATCATCCCGGGACGGATATAATTGGCCTCCTAAACAAATGCGCTCACTCCCCAGCAATGCGGGAGTTTTTATTTCCAATTTCCTACTCTCCCGGCGCTCAGCCTTTTTGCAGGTGCACTAAAACGTGCCTTCGCAAGGGGGAAAAAAAGAAAAAGTAAAAAAAAAAAAATTAAATAAAGGAAAAAAGAGGACGGTGACCAGCTCTAGCTGTGCCTCTGAAGTTAGTGGTGAGGGAGGCAAAACAGAGACGTTGCCACTTGGAATTTCTTGGAAATTCCTGTGTTGGAAAAAGAAATTCCTCGCTTTTTTTAGTTGTTTCTTCCTTTTTTTTTCTTTTTTTTTTTTTTTACTCCTCCTTCTTTTTGGCCTCTGCAGATATTTGTGAGCTGCTTTCTTTTACATGCATGACTTTGATTAGAAGAGCATCTTCCCACAACGGGCAGGGATCAGTTGGCTGGAGGGGTGTCAGGAGCTGGGTTTGGGAACATTGTTGGAAAGGAAAGGAGGAAGCTGAAGAGGGAAAAACACTTAGGGGACCTCGGAAAGAAGATGGAAAAATAGGCAGAGCACCGTGGATTTACCTTGCTGCCCAGGATACAGCTGGAAGACTGCAGTGCCTATATCAGTGGCACACAAGAGCAGGGACCTCTAATGAGACTATATGTAATCTTCAAAAAATGCATCCCGAGCCGCAGGCAAAAGAGTACAGTCGGTTTGAGCACAGCTAAGAGAAATTCCCGCTACTCCAGCATCTAGTGCAGGTGTCTGTATAAGCTATCAACAAGTCCCATGCCAGTGATCTCAGCTATGTTGTCAACAGGTTGCAAGACGTGCTCGCAAGACTTTTTATAGTTTTCAAGTGATTTAACTCCTCGGTGAAAGGGATTCTTTTTTTGCCTTTACTTGTTTGCAGCCAGTCAGTTCTGATACTCTGGGAAGTGCTGCCGCTGCTATTGTTGGAGGTGTAAGGCAGGTTTTTGGAACAATTGGGGAAGCTTATCTCCGCACTGTGCTTTCCATAAACACCAGGTGTGTGCATGGCATGTCCCTGCCTAAATCAACAAGAAAGTCATAACCCGCGGGTCAGAGTCAGGTACTAATATGCTCGTGGGACAAGAGTGCTTTAATTACCTCCTGAAAACACCCATCTTTTAACCTTTCACGCTGCAGTACGCGATGGCTTTCCACATTCAAAGAGTTGAAAGCAAACCCATTGCATCCGGTTGGTTTTAGTTCAAGCTGCCACGTAGTGTTTCTAGGCTATCAGTTCTTTTTACTTAACCTTTGTACAACTAAACAGCCAGTTTCAACTGGCAGCATTTGTCTCAGGTCCATTTTTTATAAAGATAGAGTAAAACAAGTGTATTTTCAAACTTGGAAAAAACATGTTAAACATGCTAAAACTTTTCATGAATTTTGCACACTGAAGCCTAAGTCACACAGTGCTTTCCATAAATCGAAACATTGGCATTCCCTAAGTGTTTTAGCAGTCCGCATCCAGCTCTGTAAACTAGACCAGACTTCAGATATTATAGTTTTCTGCTTCAGGGTTTTCCCAGAGGCAGTGTAAAATAAATAGTTATTTGTTGTAATTGCAAGACAAAGCCCCAAAGGATTAGACTGGAATCCTTGCGTTCAGATCAAGTTGGACTAAGCCTTGCTTCAGCAGAGACTCAAAGCAATAACGTATTGGCACACAGTATTCACCATCTGCGTTCAGTAGCCATGACTATTTAAATTCCAGTGTTCCTGGTATGGTTCATATTAGGATGTCATGTATCGATGCATTCCTAAATTTTGCATGCAACAGTCAGAAAGAAGTGACTTAAAACAGGAATAGGCAGCCCGAGTGATTCTGGGATCCAAAAATGTGGTGAGGGATGCAGAGGTAGACAAGGGGTTCAGGGAAGCAGTTTAAAGCTGCCTTAAATCTTGAGGCATCTGGAGAAATACTTAGAAATCCAGGATCAAGTCCATGTGGCTGGAAGGTGCTCCCTGGTAGCATGAGCAGATAATTAAGGTGCTCCATGGATGGCTGCGATGCCACAGCTGCAGGTGGGACGTTGGGTAGAACCGGACTTGGCATCCCCATCTCTTAATTTGGAAGGGATTCAGGAATAGACAGGCAGTATCTGCACCCTCCCATGTGCAGCCATCCCAAAAGCTACCAGATGTGCAAGACATCCACATCTTCCAGGGAGGAAAATAGCCAAAGCCCCGCTGATGCAGAACAGAGTCCCAAGGTCCCAACAGTGATGGTTAAAGGGAGAGATTCTTTTGTACCACAGCATTTGGGGGTGTGACTGTAGGACACAGGGGAGGTACTGGCATCATCCATCCACACTGCCTGAGAAATCACAGGAACTACTGCTTCTCATCTGTCAAGGACTGGAGCTTTCCTAAATCACACCTGTCTTCTGGAATGTGATATTTTATACTTGTAAAAACACAGATTCTTGCAAGAACAATGGAGCACAGCTTATTTTTCCTAGAGGAGGTTTAATGCAAAATGTGGCAAAGCCCTCTAGGTTTGTTGGAAGAAAGCTCATTCTCACACTACAGAAGTGCCCAAATTCACTCTCTGAACTGGCAGCTCTGGCAAAGTCACCCCCAAAAGAATAAAGTGTTTTCCAAAATGTATCTCTCGCACTGCATCTGCTCAGAACCTTCCTCTACAAAGAAATAAAGGACAATCAAAATCTGGAGGGGGTCTGGACTGGCATTAGCACCCCTATGACAATCCTTCTCAGAATGAAACAGAGAATTTGCCAGGAAAATCCCTGCCAGGAGGAACCACTCCTTTTCTGCCTCACGTCTCTTTCACAGCAGCATTAAACAAGTGAACCCAACGGTGCTACTCAGTGCAATGGAGGAGAGAAAGAGGCCTTGAGGTTGCACTGCAGACAAATAAAGGCAGAAAACGAAGCTCTTCTCGGGTGCGAACCTGCTCACGGATCTGTTACACAGACTCCTAAAGAAGCTGCTGAGACCTCCAGAGAAAGTTTTGCTGTAATTTTGACATTCAGACCATAGTGCACCTGTTGCTGAACAGTTGTTGAGGTTTTTAGCCAAAGCTTTAGGTTTGTAGCCATTAATACAGCATCTGATGTTTCTGTACCCCGGCTCCTGAATACAGTCATGTAAGAAGAGACAGGTGCAGGGAGCTGAATTGTTCTTTGAGGGATGGTTTAGAGTAAGGCGAGAGTGTGTGGGTCCAGCCATGGCAAAGCTCAGGAGATTATTCAGTGCTTTGGTGGTAAATGAATCCGGTCAGAGTCTTAATCAAATCTCTCCAAGTCTTATCTGCAAAGGCTCAAGGAACAAAGAGAATGAATAATCAAAGTGAGGGGGAAAAAAAGAGGCAAGTCCTGGGGGAAAGGAAAAAAGAAAGCAAAAGAAAAAAACAAAAGCATGTTCTACCACAAAAACACACCGCTACAATTGGAAAGAGAATTCTTGAGCTGGCCCCAGTGGCCACTCCCTGTGCTGCTGGAGATCAGATGTACGAAGCTGCAATTTTGTCTAGAATTGGAGTGAGTTAAGGACAGGATGGATATCCGCCCACATATTTTCAGCCTTCACTCTGTCTCCTGACTTTCGTGGGCTCAAGTTACGTTCTTAATGCTCTTTCAACATATTCATCTTCCATGCATGTCTCCAAGTGCCACTCAGGGATCAGAAAAGGGGAATACTACAAGGGACGTTGTCAGAAGAGATTGTCATGGGCACACCTTGGAAGAAATATCATTTGCAAAACCCCTCTCTACCCAACCTGCACCAGCTGAGGGATGTCTCACCTTCCCGCTCAGAGAGGGAAGATGCTGATGCTGCTCCTGGCTTGGTCCTTACAGGTCTTTGGAGACCTGGATTCACGTGCCTTGTACAGAGCATGCTTGTGGACATACTCAAGGTCTGGGTTCCCCTGCCTTAGACATCCCTCAGTTTCTTATTGGAAGCAGCAACGTTTTCCTGCTTCCCAGAACTGAGAGGAGAAAAAGAAAGTGCTGATGCTGAGGACTGTGTCTATACCTGTAGGAAGGTCCATCTAGCATTCTTCAGTTACCTGATACGTTTCACTTGAATATTCCCTTGTATCCAGTCTGGGGAAGACTCCCCCATTCCTGGGTGTATCTCTATACTCCTCTTTTGCTTTTTACACTTCCTGTAGTTGTCCATCTTCCTTCACTCCCTCCTTTCAAAGTGACTGTGGTAACTTCTGGTCTGCGGATGGGAAAAAGCACTCAGCAGTTCAGTAACTCCCTCATGTCAGAACTGGTGGGTAGTGAAGGGAGGAAACCACCCCTCATCCTGCACCTCTCTCCTCCCTGTTTGGGATTCTTTTCAGCTAAGAAACCACAACAACTACCGAGGAGAGCAGAGCCAGGGTCTGTGCCTGTCTGGCTTGGAAAGGCTGCCTTCCCTGCCTGTGCTGCCTGTTCCTGATGTTTCTGCAGGCAGGATGTGTAGCTGAGCATATTTCAGCCTGTAAAATGTCTGCTCTGGTCCATAAAGTGTGTTTTGTGATGTTTGCTTCCCTGTCTCCAGGACTTGCTGCTCCCAAGTCCGTATTTCATCTCCCCTAGCATCTGCTGGTTTCAGGGAGGGCTGGATTAGATGCACAAGCCCCAGAGCAGGCAGAGGAAAGGAGGACAGAAGGTCTGATGGAAGGTTGGAATTCCTGCAGCCAGCTTAGCTGCCAGCACCTGACGATGAGTCTGGGCTGCACAAAGCAGGACAGGGGTGTCCATCACCGTCTGGTCTGTCCTATCTTTAGGCAGTGATGCGGCGGCGTCTGAGAGTTGTCACATCCATGGTCCAGGCTGAGGGCTGACCCGGAGCTGTGGCTGCCACTGAAGTCAGCTGGCTCAGGTGGCCGCTTGTCACGCGGTGGCTTTAAACCAGGGCAATACTTTTAAGAGGAGCTCTGGGAGGTAACCTGATCAGAACATCAACTGCCCAGGGCTGGATGTTTTGGGAGCTATATTAGGAGAGCTGGAGCCACGCTAAAGGTTAGAGCAACGTTCTCCTCCAGTCAATGGAGACATGCAGTCGTCAGATGAGATGAGGAAAACCCTCTTCCTTCTGCCTCCCAGCTAATTAATCCTGCACTGGACACTGGCAAAACTGCCCATGACCTCTAGATAGGTAGTGTGTGAAATCCATAATAACACAGTCTGGCCACTGCCTTCAGGAAGTCTTCCTGGGAAGTTTGAAGGTCCCCACCACTTGTGGTGTCGGGTAGGGGATGTTTGTTTTTAAGTGCTTCACCAAAGGTTCTCCTGTTACAAGTCTTTCCCCCACTGAAACAGCTGCTGGCTGTGGGGGTGCAGCAGCCAGACCCTGCTATTTCTTTCCAGAGGAAATGAGGCTGCCCCTCACTTTTAAAGTGTCTGACACCATCATAGCAGGCTGCAGCCCACGGGTAAAACAGTTGCTCTTGCAGGGCTGGGGATGGCTGGGACAGATGCTGCTAGACTGGGAAGAGGCTGGCAGGAGGCTGGGACAGGCAGCAGGACAAGGGGGCAGGAGGGGGTTCTGGCAGTAATGGTGGCAGGGGGTGACAGAGAAAGGACTGGCAGTGCCGTGGCTCCGAATGCTGCAGAGGAAATGCGTTTCTACCTGTGTGCTGTGAAGCTGGATTTTATCCCTGTGACTTCTACCTGCGTTTTGGGTTGGCAGGTATCCCACTGGAGTGCCAGGATGAAGATGGTCCTCACAGACATCTCTTCTAGTGCTTTTCACTTCTTCTTACTGCACCCATGACTTTAAAACCTGTGGGACAGTAATTTATTCCAGGAGACAAAATCACACTCCTTTTGGTGAAGAATAAAACCCAGCATGGTAACAGCCTTCTGACATTTCTAGTGGCCAGGCACAAGTTTCTACATCTGTGTTCTTAGTGATAATTATGAAAAAAATTCCAAACCCAAACCAACAAAACCTTGCAAATCTTTTCTCATTAGCAAAGGTAATCCCTCTCGGGCAACTCAGATTCCCAGTGCTGGGGAGAAGCCCAGACTGGAAATCAGAAGATTGCAGGCAGATAGGACTATAGGGTTAAGAACTGTACTGTTACTGGGAATGGCTGGTTTGTTTTTGTTGCTGGAGCCTGGTGTTGGTTTTTTCCCCTGTATGATTTCCAGTTCTTTTCTTTTTTAGGGATTTTGGAGTTTATTAGCCTGGCAGTGGGGCTGGTGAGCATCCGTGGGGTGGACTCCGGACTCTACCTCGGCATGAATGAGAGAGGCGAGCTCTATGGGTCGGTAAGTTCAGGCTGGGCTGATTGCAGCACTGCAGCCTGTGGCCTCAGCTGTGTCACAAGCTGCTCTGTCACAGGCCCCCCATGTCCTTAGGGTGCCACTGATCTCCAGCCTACCCGTGAAGCCACTGCTGTTGTAACATAAATGATATATAGGAATTGGGTTTGAGGGAGGATTCACTCCTGCTGTGAGAGCCCACAGTGGTGCCCAGCCCCCAGACATCCCACTGAGGTTTTGCCTTTCAGAAATGGTGTGACAATGGCCAGGTAAAGGCAGGGGGACATTTAGCATAAAGCCAGGAGCTGTTTGTGTGTTTTCACAGCCTGAGAAACACATCAGTTGTATTCTCCGTGTGGTCAGGTCTGCACCTATCTGCAGGTCTTACCTTTGTATTATGGCTCTTTAACCAGCAGAAGCTGAAATTGTGGCCCGAGTGTTATTGTAAAATCCTCTGTAACTCCTTTTAGGAGTTTTGGGCTTCTGCTCATGATTTCCTAGAAGTGCTCTTTTCAGGCTAAAATTTTCCGTGTTTTGACAAAAAACCCCAAGTGTAAACTCTTTAAGTGTGAAGACTTGCAGTCAAAATGCCAGGTCTTAACAGCTGGGCAAACGTGCTTCCTACAGGTTAATTTAACTCAATTCCTAATTATTTAGGAATAATTAGGAATTATTAATTATATAACCTTATTAATTATAACCCCTCAATTAAGGGTGGATCACAGTAAAAAGAAAATCAAATAAATTAAACTAGTTTTGAACCAAAGCAGAAGACAGTACTTCCTCTCACCATCAGATACATCTCAGTGTACAAGTTAAAACTCATGCACTCTGCATACACAGAAGTTGTTAGAAAACCTTTGATCAGCAAACAGTAAATCACAAGTTTGGCTCATTTTTCCTTGTCCCATTTCCACCTGAGACTGCCACAGACCCTTCCACCATTTAAGATGCAGTTGCTGATATTAATATGAGATAGTTGCCCAGAGAAGCTGTGGCTGCCCCATCCCTGGAAGTGCCCAAGGCCCGGATGGATGGAGCTTGGAGCAACCTGGGATAGTGGAAGGTGTCCCTGCCCGTGGCAGGGGGTGGAACTGGATGAGCTTTGAGGTCTCTTCCAACCCAAACCACTCTGTGATTCTCTGATCATCACATACTGCATGCACCAATAACTGTTCTTTTCCCACCTCATTTCTGTAACAGCTTCTACCCTGCACAGCAGCTAAATGCAGAGACAGTGCTTAAATTACAAATGTGCAAAACAGAAAAAAGAAAGATCACCAGGATTCCATAAAACACAGAATCTCCTGAAGCACACTTCAGAAAGCAGGGCTGGAGCAGCACCTCTCCTGTCAAACGCTAAGGCTGCTCAGCAGCTCCTCCAATTGTAGCTTTCACTTGTGCCTGCTGGAGAACACGAGCCCATGTATCTCCTCCTTTGCCTTCAAACCCTGCAGCTCTGATTGCGAGTTGAGTTTCATGATGGGTTAATTAAATTCTCGAGCCCGTGTTCATGTTACAACACAGCAACAAAAACAGGGTAACATTTTACAGCACTGAATCTGGAAACAGAATTGACCTGAAGACAGTTGTGGGAGCTGTCCCTGCCCGTGGCAGGGGGTTGGAATGAGGTGATCTTTAAGGTTGTTTGCAACCCAAACCATTCTGGGATCTTGTGCACAAGGCAGGACGCTGCAGGGACACAGTCAAAGGGCTGCTCCAAACTGTGCCGGCGTCACGAGCCAGGTCCCCAAATAACCCTGGAGTTTTAAAATCTGGGACACGTGGGTTGTACAATGATGGCTTTTCTAACTCAAAAGCCACTACAGTATTCTTAATTAAAGGTCCATAAAACAGCGCCTGACAACAGCATTAGCATTACAATGGTATTTTGGGAGATCACAGTACAGCGGTATTTTTAAATTTTCAGCAAGTTTATTATTTCCCTCTGTGCCAGTTTTGCCTGATGCCTGTGTTGATGCAGCCAGAGCCAGCCATCCCCACAGCGACACGTGGAGTCCCCTCGGGACACAGAGCTTTTCCGCCTGTCCCTGTTGACCTCGTGCCAGCATTTCTGTAAAGCTTCCCAACGATTTCAGAAATGCCACTAATACTTAGGGCAGCAGAAGTCATGGGCAGCACCTTGCCTGCTGCCTGGGTGGTGTCAGGTTCAGTGGGGACATCCCGGGGCTTGGAAAGGAATAAATCACACCTTGCAGAGTCACCCCAGACTCGCCAAACATTTTCCACAAACACTGTACTCCAACTGCCCAGTGCAGTGCGGGTGAATGGGGGCAAAGCAATAGCCAGAGTTCAGCCAGTCATCAGGTTCCAACATATTCCAAGTAGATGGCATCCGAGAGGAGGGAAAAAAACCAGCCTGTATTTATTGACAGATCCGGGAAGAGAAGCCCGCGGTTCCCTGGGTCTCAGATGGCCAGGGCTGCGGCCTAGGACTTTTGGAGGGCTCACAACTCACCTCAGGCTTCATTTAATTAGCAGCAAAACATTGAAAACAGGTTCTGAGCACAGGTGAGCTCCTGGATTGTGTTACAAAACACATTACTGCAGGCAGTAACATTTACTGAGCACTCCGTGTGCCGAGGAGGGGACACATTCCCTGCCCGGATAGTTTACAGTGGAGGGACAGTGGGTGTAATATTAGAGCCCTCTACATTTGCAGACTGCCCTTCAGCTGAAAGGGCTCCCAGTCACCCTGGCAGTACCCTGGGATGGGATGGGATGGGATGGGATGTGGGAGGGGAGGGGATGGGATGGGATGGGATGGGATGGGATGGGATGGCTGGACCCTCTGTGATAACACAGCAGTGCTGGCAAAGCCACCTGTGTCCTCGTGGGGCAGGGGGACAGCCCTGCTCCCCCACTGCAGCCGGGCACATCCCTGTAGCTGGCACATGGAGATGTGGGGAGAGGGAAGGAGCACTGGACATGAACTGGAAGTCCGTGGGCAAACAGCCACTGCCAACAGCCCCCAGCTCTGAGGGCTGGCTGGACAGGTTGGCTGTGGCCGTGGTGACACCAGTGCCATCTGTCCCCTGCGCCAGCATGGGATGCACCACCCACACACCCGCATCACATCACCCATCACCACCCTAAATCTTCCCTGGGGTCTGACATCCCACGTCCCTCTGGGTCTTGTTACAGCCTTCCATCACAGCTTGCTGGCACTCCAGGAGGTGAAACCCTGAGGAATGCTTTCATTCCCAGCTGTGTGCCCTGAGCTTCCAAAGCAGTGCTTGATCCTGTTTTCCTGTTTAGACCCTTCAGATGTGCTGCCTGCTGCTTCTCTCACCCAAAAGAAGGGGTCTGGGGTGCTTGGTACCTTGAAGGGGGCTGCTACAGGTCAACATGTCCCTGCCTGGTGGCACGGCCACCCCAGCGAGCTCAAACTCACACCTGGACATGTTTGGAGCTTTGCTATGGGCCTGTCTCATTTATTCATGGGGCACCTTTGCAAAATCCACACCCACCTCCTCCTGCTTTTGTCTCCTCCTTCCTCCAACTCCAGAGCTCCTTGGGTCTTGCCTTGTGCCCATTTCCAGCTCTCATCCAGGGGAAGCCTCCCCAGCAGCACGGTCCTCGTCCTCAGGGGAGCCAGGAGAAGGCAGCTGGGAAAACGCTAGAAAAATAAAGTAAGGAAGGGTGACAGTGTTTCCTATTTTACCTTTTTGACACGAGTGTCTCTTTGTTCCCCTCCTGCGCTGCCCACGGCAGAAGAAGCTCACCCGGGAGTGCGTTTTCCGCGAGCAGTTTGAGGAGAACTGGTACAACACGTACGCCTCGACCCTGTACAAGCACCCCGACTCGGAGCGCCAGTACTACGTGGCCCTCAACAAGGACGGCTCCCCCCGCGAGGGGTACAGGACTAAGAGACACCAGAAATTCACCCACTTCTTACCCCGGCCTGTGGACCCTGCCAAAATCCCTGCCATGTACAGAGACCTCTTCCACTACAGGTGATGGTTCCTGCGGTGTCGGTGTACATACTTGGGCTCCCAAGCTTTTTCCCAGAGCACTCTATTAATAGTCATTCCATCATTCCTGTAAGCGTAGATGACCTAGGGAAGCACTTACATTGAATTCAGACACTGCTGTTCCTCCTTGTTTCCAGCGTATATCGAACCTGGGTTATTTATGGGGCGGGGGTAGGGGAAGGGAGGGAACCCTACATTTAATCTTCCATTTTCGTTCACTTTCGTTACCCGGTTGCTACAAGAGAGGCTGAATATTCAATGTTATGGTTGCTTAAAGGAACAAGCAGGTGAGCAAACCTGATCACTGGGGAAAAGAAAGCCCCAAAACAAGCTAAAAATGAAGAGAAGAAAAGAAAACAAAGACCACAGAACTGCTGCAGATGCTGCTGCTGAGCTGGGATAGCTCCCTGCTAAGGAAAAGCCTTTGAGTGGTGCCCTGCTTAAGCAGCCCGGGAGTTTGCTACGTGGATGATGCTCCATGGACTGGTCTGATGTGTGGGGTTCTTCCTGCTGTTGGGGTGGGAATGGGGCGAGGAACATTATTCAGATGTAAGCATGGATACTGTGCATAAGGACAAAACTATTTATAAAATGTATATGATATTTATTTTATATATTTATTTATTTCAAAATAATTTTATTTTTAATGAGAGATGCTATGACCGGATTTTCATCAGGAAGAATAAGGTCCTACTGAACCAGGAAAAAAAATGAGTTTTAAGAGCTTATCGGCAATAAAATTGTCTTTATATTGTAGATTTCTTGCTAGCCCTTTTTTTTTTGGCACTCTTCAACAACTAACCCAGTATTTCCCCAGCAATACGAACATTAAATCCACCTCTAAAAGGGCTTTGTACAGTAAAGATCAATTACCTACGCCCCAAACTCCTGCAGAAGGATGACACCAAATTACAGCTCTGGGAAGCACCAGCTCAGCTCCGAGGAGTCGTGGGCAGCTCAGTCTCCTTGGGGCGATGCAGCCCTATGGATTTACTGTCCTGTTCAAAACCAAGAGGACAAACATTTGGAGCATCTGCTGAGTTTTGGATGGACCCATCATTCCTGCAGTAAAACCAGCACACCTTGCCTGAGATTTACCTGCAGCACCATGAAAAATCAGTGGAGAAACAGAAAGCAACAACAGCAATTCTAAACCCCCTCACTTTTAGGCAATTACCGTGGATGAGGATCATCCCTGCAGGCAGTGCTTGGATGTTCATGGCTGTGTGGCATTTTCCTCTGCAGCAGCTGCCTGGTCACACAGTTCTGTCACCTTTCCTCTGCCTCCAGCTGGGCTCAGCAACCCCGATGACATTTGGCAGCCCTGAGCCAGCCCCATATTCCCACCTGATGCCCAACAGTGCCAGGGAGCCGCAGCCCTCCTCCAGTCAGGCCAGGCCAGGGACACTCATGGGGGAGGCTTGGCTGTGCCAGCACAGGCCCTCAGTGACACTTGTGCCACGTGTCTGCCCTTGCTGCCTGCTTGGGATGTCACAGACCTGCAGGGAAAGCTCCCAGCAATGATGCCAGTTTATGTTTTGTCCCCTGTGATCAGCAGAGAGGGATTTCAGCACATGGTGGGAGCAGGAGTGTGTGGTTTGCAGCAGGAGGAGAGGCCAACAGCAAACAGGGTTCTCTGGAGTGTGCAACAGCCTGAACAACTACAGCTGTGGTGGCTTTGGGTTTTCCTTATCACAACTGCTTTGTCCACAGTGGTGTTTCTCAACCTCCTCCTTGCAAAACAGTCACGGTAAAACCTCAGCTCCTTCAGCCTGGGAATTCCCACGACACTTTCACTGACCTAGGGATGATCCACACCAGCTTCTCCATGAGCTACGTCACCAACGGAGCAGCAGCCCTGGTGCCCAGCTCTGCTCCCGACTGTCCCTCGCCCTCTCTGCCACCTCCCATGTCCCTGCCACGTCCCTTCGCTGTCCCAGCGGGTCCGGCAGCCACCAGACGCCAGGCTGGGGTTGGCAATGAGGAGATTACAGGAGCTTTACCTTCAATGATCCAGACATGAAGGAATTTAATCCCGTGTTTGAAATAAAAAAGAGTTTATTTAGCTTCTTCCTCTGAGTCACTGCCGAAACATCTCACCCCCGGCTGCTGTGTCGGGAGCTCGATGGCTCACGAGACGCGTCCTCAGGTGCACTTTTGACCTTCCCCTGCACGAAGGGAAATCCCTCAGCCCTGGAGCCTCGCTCTGCCCCCCGGGATGATCCTGCACCCTCCGGCCAGGGATTTCCGTTGTGCTTGAAAATAAATCTGGTGGTTAAGATCCTGCTCCTTTTCAAAATGAAGGTCAAAACCTGATCTCAGCAATGCCAAGTTCATTTTCTACCAACTCCAAAGGGAGATGATTTGGTCCCTGGAGGCAACACTGGACTTGTTCTTCTGATACCCAACTCAAAGAGCTGCTGCAGCAGAGCCTCCTGCCACAAAGGGACACACAGGTGCCAGGGATGGTGTAAAACACCTTTTCAGCATCTGAGTTCATTCAAAAAACTTACACTTGCAAAGAGCAAAATCCACAAAGAATTTACTGGAAACCCCTTGGTAAAGGCTGGTGTCCTGTCCTGTGTGGGGCATTCCTGACATGGGGAAATCTGCACTGCTAAATCCCACCCAAATGGGTCTTTGACAGGAATTTACTGTGTTTGGTTCTGGCTCAACAAAGCAGCTGAAGATGTGAGTGACCTGAGTGACCTGGGAGCTGAACAGCAGCAGAGGGAACCACCAAACACGCTGGGTGTGCTCCGAGCGGCACCGGAGCGGGCTGTGATGCACAGGGGGTTTGTGTGGGCACACTCACCTCTCCACCCCATCCCATCTCCCTTGGTCCAGCTGTGACCCCACCTGGAGATGCCAACTGCTCCTTCGGCTTGGAGGTGTTGCAGGGCTGGCAGATGGACCCTGCTAGGAAAGCTTGAGAGGTAAATACGTTTGGGTTGCTTCAACCTGACAGACTCCCGAGTTAGCAAAAGGAAACAGCATTTTTGGGGGGTCTCGTGTCAATTCCATGTGATTCAAAGTCACAACAGCCAACAGGAAAAGTTCTCCCAAAGGGAAGGCACAGGCTGGTGCAGGGCGTGGCCGTGATCCCCAGAAACCCCACTGTGCCCCCAACCCCAGAGCTGTCCTACACACGACAGTGGGCCTGGAAACACCACAGCAAACGGGACAAAAGGCATCTCTTTGAACCCTTCTCCTTCACCTGAGAGGGGTGGGCCTGTTCTGTGGGAAACATTATCCCGGGACAGCTGTGCAGAGCAGGAGGGAGGTGGTTCCAGCAAAGAGGTGGGAAAGTGCTGGAGTCTCACTATGGGGGGTGCAGCAACCGAGGGGAGCTGCCTGTGAGAGGCCAACGTGGAGCCAAGCACAGCAGTGAGAGCCCTTCTCCCTGGCTTGGTGCATGATCCAAGCCACAGGGATGGATTGCCTGGAGACTGACGTGCAAGTGGCAACATACACATGTCCTCAGGGACATCCCCATGGAGACCCCGCTGCCTGTGGGGAGCTCTTCTGGGTGGAATGCATGGCTTGGGGCTCCTTTCTCCAAGGGGGAAAAGGAGAGGAGGCCCCAAAGACTCACCTCCTGTGGAGAGAGCGATGGAGATCCCAAAACTGCAGAGGGAATCCAGAAACTCAAGTGCTGGAAGGCAGTGAAGGTGTCCTGGTGTTGTCCCACCTGGCTGGACATCCAGAGAGATGTGCTGCCGCTGCCAGACTGTGGCTGAGATGTTCCTGGAAGGGCACCAAGGGATGGAGCATTCCTGAAGGAGAAGGGCTGAAATTCCTGTCAATGTGGAGACAAAGACATCTGCACCCCTTGGGACAGTGCTGGTTGTCGCTTTTTCCAGAACAACTGCCTCAGAGCTGCTGAATTACCATGGAAAACACCAAGGGTGTCACCTTGTACCTGAGCTGGGTTTGAGCAGGAGCCCTGGGAAGCTAATTCCAAGGATTCTCAGGCTCTTCCCTCACTGTGCCACGAGGTGTCTGGCACTGAGATGCCACCGAGCAGGGCAGGTCACCACACCAGACGTGGCCGGGGCACGTGTCCTCTGCTGCTGCTGCTCGTGGGCATCAGTGAGGATCCAGGGAAAGGAGCAACACTCTGCAGCTGAATTCCTGGAGCAGCTGTTGCGGCTGGATCTGGCTTTGAGGAGTGCCTCAGGTGTTGGTTACTGTCTCACGCTCATTCTCAAGCTGTTTTCGTGCACACACAAGGCCAGGGTGGCGTTTTGAGATCAGACCTTGGCTGAGCACAGACCTAAGGGGTGACCCCACCTCCGCCTGTGCCCACCTTCCCTGAGCCCCTGCCCTTCTCCAGGGCAGTGTCCCCCTGCCAGGCCACAGCCCCTTCCCAACGCTCTCCCCTCCAGTGACCCCCAAGCCACCTCGTCCCTGGGGAGAGCAGGAACAGAGCTGTGGCTGGATGAAAAGGTCACAGGATGAACCACTCATCCCAGCCACACACGGCAGGGCAGAGCGTGGCATGCTCCAGACCCTTTAGAGCAGCACAGTTTTCCCAGAGACACATTTGGAATTCTGCTGGTGCTCTATCCCAGGCCACATCCCCAGGGTGGTTCTACAGCACAGAGGGTGCACAGGGGGTTATTTGACACCTGAGCAGGTCTGGGAAGTTCAGACACCGTGTGATTACTGGTGCTGCAACACCAGCATTTTTCCATACTCCTCCAGCTGGGAACATTTAGAACATTTAGCTTTCCATAAACATTGAAAATCTATCCAACTTCAGAACTACTTTTTGCTTGAACTGATGAATTCAGTTTTATTTACTGTGCACAGCGCTGTTCTGCTTTTAAGACAAAGGCAAAAGCTGCTCAGGGTGGGCACAGGTGACACAGGCACGGGGCTGGTCAGTGCTGGGGCACCTCAGCGCGACACTCTGGACACGGGACTCGTCCCAGGACACTTCCCAGCCCAACACAGACACCACATCCAGCCTGAGCTGCCCACTGCCCTCCATCAGTGTCCAGCCAAGTCAGAAGTCACAGGGGTATTTAAGAACACGCTGCCCACGGGGCCCCTTGGAGCACAGCTCTGCTATCTTCACCCCCGACACCATTTCCACCTCCCTCAGCTTTACCAGGACCGGCTGTGCCCCTGAGCAGCCCCAGCACTGCCAGGGAACGAGCAGAGGGCACACTGAAACACAACTCTTACACTTCTCTTTGCACAGGACAGGGGGTGTTTTGCCCAGCAGGTGGGATTTCACAGCTAAGGGAGGGAGAAATACAATTATGAGGTTAAAATATGGCAGCACGTTACTCTGATTTGACTGAGTAGAACTTCACCTCGCTTTTAACCATCTCACTGCTGGATAACTCACTTCATTTTTAACAGACAGACTGGCAGAAGCTGCTATTAATTAATGTAATTTGAAAACCTGGATCACAGCTATTTTCCCTAAATGCAATCAATGGCTACATCCACTAAGGTCGTTGTAGAAAACAGTAAGAGCTTCAACTCACAGCACAGTTCTTCAAAGACACATTCCCAGGCTGAATCCCTGTGGAGTTAATGCTGGACTGTGAATGTAGCACAAGGCACGTTGATGTATTTTGGTCACTTTATTAAATGAGATATTAAATAGTTTAAGTTTCAACTACTAAAACAGCACTTTGAATGGTGAAAACACAGATAGTATATTGTCATACTTGAATGCTTTTTCTCTTTAAAAACACATTTCCAGTCCTTATATATATTACAAAACAGCCTTATAGGAAGAGGGGACACCTTTTCTATAGTACTTAAGATATTTAATACAGAACTGAAAAGCCATCTAATAGAAACAAAGGCAAGTCTTCACAGCTGTATGATTTCAGCAGCCAAAGCTGGTTGATGGACTGAAACATTACTATACAACTGGGACAAAACATATACAATATCACGATACTAAGCAAAAACGCTTTACATCCAAAGGAATAAACAGGTTACAAAATGTGGATAATTTAGCAGGCAAAACTGTATTACAAGCAACATTTTTATTCGTCATCTTAAGCCATTTTTATCTAGTTAAAACATCTAAAACAAATATAAAAATGAGCCTTTTATTATCTTACTGATGTATGTTCTGTCTTTTAAGTACTGGTTAAAGCCTGATGTTATACTCAAAGCACATTGTTATGCAGCTAAAATGTCGAGTGAGAAACGTATGCAAAGTGGTCCAGGTTTTACTTCAATGCTTATCTCGGATTCCTTCTTGTGCATTAATCTTCTGTTATCCATAGGTTTGTCCAGGATGAAATAAAATGTGCCTTTCAATGTTGCCTAAAACTTCCACATTTAAGTCTTTGAGTTACTGTAAAACTCCGTTTAACATTCCCAGGTTTGGTAAAAAGTACTTCTCTTATTCACAACACGTAGGAATATCGGTGAGAGTTGCCCAGAGTACATTTGCCTCCAAATGTTTGTCTCAACATCTCACGTTTCGTCTCTTCTAGTGCCAACAGGTCTCTCTTTGCTCCCTCCCCCAGATCAGAGTTAACTGTAGAGCTGGCAGAGCACTAGAACACACTGAGGGTCTTTTGTGGTATCTTGTCGTCAGAGTCCAAGACAGCAACTTGTCAGCTGGGTGTGCAGCAGCCCGACCGAGCTCTGTCCACGTCACCGACCAAGTGTCAGTCACACACCCAAACACCGTGGGGCATCTGCATGTTTAGATGCAAAACTCGTCCATTCAGGGCCAGAACTCAAAACTCCTGCAAGAAACTTCCCAGAAACCAAAATGATTTTAGTTCATGCCAGCGTCAGAAGAGTCCAGCACAATCTGGAGCCACTGCATCCATCTGTCTCCAGAGCCCTCTGTTGTCCACACACCACCACCTCCATGTTCCTGCCACTTACTTGTGCCCCCAGATTATCAACAGGGGTTTTTGGGGGGATAAGAATCAACCAAACTCTATGCAAAGAAAAGCCTTATTTGTATTTAATTAGATCTTCACAAGCACAGCAAGTGTGGGCAAAGAGCGTGATAATGATAAAGAATAAACCAGAAATTTATCTCTGGCCTACATTAAAAAAAAATCCAAAAGAGAACAAAACCAAAACCAAAATAAATCAAGCTCTTTGTGTCCTAACCCATGTTTTCACACAACTGAAGGATGGGGAGGAGTGCATAACCACATCTCTATCAATGAAGTCATCTCACGCTTCTGGCAGCTCTGGAAGTTGCTGCAGCACTTTCTCTGTATCCATTTTCCATCGGCAATGGTTCTGCCAGGTTGAAGGGGGCTCTCTAACAGGGCCTGACCCTGGCCACCATCACTACTTCAGCCCCACCACAGCAGGAACTGCATTGTGTTGGCCCGTCCCCCATTGCCGGCAATGGGAGGAGACAGTAGCACCAGCATGAAGGAGTTACCAGAAATGTGCTTTGTGCTGGACTCCACAGCGAGGGAATTAGCGTGTGAAGGAAAACCATCTCCCACTCCCAGATCATCAGCTGTTATTCCATCACATGGAACTGAAAGTAAGAAATGGCAGCAGACTGGGGAAGGCCCAGTCGTGTTTAAGGCTGGATGCACAGTTTCCCTGTGCCTCAGAAGGTTCAGAGCAGTAGTATTTACGAATATTGCACTCAATTCTGTTTCAGAGAGTATTTTCAGCTCCTGTTCCATTCAGCACAGATGATCCATGAAGGAAACTAGACTATTTCTGTTACAACGTCCCCACTAATAGAAAGAAATGGGTAAGCAGAAAAGTATTCCATAATTTGAGGAATCAACTCTAATCAAGAACTCAGCTGTTTACAATTCACATATGTCAGACTGAACATACAGACCTGCAGTCCTTCCTAAGCTTCCCAAAGCTTCCCAGCCACGAAAAGCAAGCGCAGGAGTTTAGACAGGAATCCTGTGGAGATGCTACTGTAACGGGAGGACTTGTTTTCACTGAAAACAACTTGTTATCTCCTGTACTCAACATATGTAAGAAGATTCTAGGCAACATCACTGACAACAGGGAAAACATCGTGTCCTATTTAAACAAAGCTGGAACACTAATATGGAACATGGGATTTAAGGGGAGCAACCAAACTATTCTTTTTAGGTTTTTTTTTTTTTTACAGTTGAGTTCTGTTAGGCCATTGATTCCTAAAAAAATAAAAGTTCTTTCTCTGATTTTAACAATCCTTTAGGCTTTTAGTGCAAAATCACATTGATTTCCCTTGGGAAGGCCCTGGATTTTTGCCTCTCATTGGGGGTGGTGCTCGTTGTAGGGGTGGTGGCTGCATCCCACCAGACACTGACTGATACATTCCTCTCACATCTATGGTTGGGTAGCTGGAAGGATTCATGATTAAATTTGGAGGCTTTGGCATCATGAGGTGGCCCATGGCTGCTTGCTGGTAGGACATCTGCTGCTGCTGCTGCTGGTTGTACTGGTGCTGGAGCCGCCTGTTCATCAGGATCCTCTGGACACAACCGATTAACTGTGAAGGGAAAGCAGAGCTGGCTGAGTGCACCACCCGTCTCCCTGCTCCGAGGATCAGGTTCAGAGCTGAAATCAATTTGTTAGGGACAGCGTGGCTGGGGGAAAAAGCCCCATTGTTATCACCGTCCCTAATGTGATGGCATTCGGCAGCCCATTACTGGAGAAACCATTTAGTAACAGCATTTAGGGCTCAGTTCTCCCGAAGACTTGGCTATTGTGTTGCAGGCAGCATTTAGGTGAGTTGCCGTGGCAACATGTACTCGACTGTGAAATTATTCCCAGGTATAAGTTACATCATCATCTGTCAGGTACCATTCATCTTCCCTTTCAAAGTCCCGCCTGTGGACTGTCAGTGTTTGTTTGCCTGAGAGAAAACTCTTCCCTCTGACATCATCTGGGCGACTTTCAGATTCTGCAAAGTAATTTTAAGCTAAAACAACATTACCAACGCTTTCTAAGATGTGTTTCCTAAGTGGCTGGCTGAGCTCTGGGAATCAGATTTCTCTTTACGCCTCATGACCTTGCAGCAAAGCACTTCAGCTCAAAAACCTGGCGAGCGGCTTTTTTATGAACTTCTCCCGCATCTCCCTCGCTGAGGCCAAGCAGTGAACTCCAGCACACTGCTGACCATTCTGTGAGGGATATTTATGTGCCTAAACACACACTTGTAGTTTGGGAATGAACACACACAAGATCCTCATTCAAACACTCATGGTAGGTAAATAAATGTAAGATATTTTACCATCTGCTGTTTCCCGAGGACGTCGTTGTAAATGGCCTCTCGGCGCTTCACATCCAGCTCCTGGCTCGCCTGTCTGTTCAGGGCCAGGGCCTGCACCTGGCTCTCCGTCAAGGTTAAGTTTTCTTTCCACTGAAAAGCAAAAAAACCCACAACCTTCTTGGCACTGGTCGTTTTAACGAAAGCCTGGCAGTAACTGAGGCCCTGTGTCACGTTCGCAGCTGCACCCAGAGTTAAACCAGCCCAACTCCCACTCAGTGCAAAACTCTGCTTCTTTAACCAACTGTGCTTCTGCTGCTAACTGTAAGAGTTATTAGTTCTTCTAACTGGCAATCAGCCGTCCACAAAATACAATAACCACTTGCCTGTAATTGCTATTCTGATGTATAGAAAAACCAGCATTTTCAGAGTGTGGCAAATGCTGAGGGATCTAAACTGCCACTCGTGTAAGGCTCTGTGCCAGCTAAACACCACTGAGGGTTACTGCAGGGATAAAGGTCACTACCAACTGGAAATTATACTCATTAATAATGCAATTCATTAGCTGAATGACCATCTGCAGTAGCAATATCTCTGTTTGATCATGTTTAATGTTTTCCACTCCTGATCTAAACCCAGGGTTATCCATTCCACTCACTATGGATGAAATGATGTCTTCCAGGGGCTGGATTCTTGCTGCAGCCACACTGTTGGTTGCTTCCACTACCTTCTCTCTTCCTTGATTAATGAGGTCCTGAGAAGACACCAGAAAATCAGTTACAAAGCACAGAAACAACAGACACATTTCTTCCCCAACCTTCTTAATCTTTCTCTTGTACATACCTAGACTTCAATTACCTTTTTGCTCTCAATTTGCACAAGTCAATGAGTCTAAGCTGCCACCCATCTGAATTTCAGCACAGAGCAGTTGAACAACATGTATAAACCTGGCAGTTTGTAGACAGCATTTGTAAAAACCTGGTTTTGTACCCACAGGTTTTCAGACCAGCACGAGAATGCTGCAACCCAGGTAAATTCAGGTAAATTTTCTACCATACAGACTCGATAATGTAAATGTGGTAATAATAATATATAATGTAAATGTGGCAATTCAAGTCTGCCAAGAACGCAGGTGATGTTCCAGAAGCCTGACAATCTGCCCAGGTATAGATTTATAAACATGCAAGTTAAATTTCAATAAAGATACATGCAAAAACCTCCCCAAACCTCCAAACTATTAAAAATAGGCTATAATTACATAAAGATATTTAAGACTGACACTATCCACAATTTGTGACAGAAAACCCCTGCAGCAGCACAGGCATGTTGTACTCCTTACCTCCAGCTGTTGGTTACTCATTGCTGACAGAGCACCCAAATTGTAAGGAATATATGTCTGAGAGTTGAAGTTTGTGGGAATCATGTTGGTCCCTGTTGGCATGTTGAAACGCATGGTCATGCCCTGAAAAACACAATGTGCACTTGTCACTAACTCTGATAATTCTCCAACAACCACACGCAGCCAAAGCAGCCCTCAGAGAGTCACAGGCACTGAACATTGATCATGGAGGTTTCCAAACCTCAACTCAGAACCACATTTCAGTCACAGAGGAACCCAAGTTCCAGTCTTGAATAATCTCTGAGTTTAGCTTAATTGTCATTATTTGATATATAAATGACCAAGGCTTATTAGTACAGCTTAGGTTGGTTAGGATTATTTTTTTTATATTGAAAACCCACTACTTAATGTTGAGTTTGACCAGCCTGTAATGTAATTCTGAAGAAGTGAAATGCATAATTTATTAGCAAGAACATAAAGCTCATTGCCCATATGGATTTCTCACAGGGCAGCTTTAGATTTTACTCTATTTATTGCCCTGTTTCTTCTCCCTCCCCAAAGCTTTTAATCAGTTCACTCCAGGTGGTCAGTGGCAATTTATACACCCACTATTTGTACTTTTAGTGGGAGGCTTTTGAGGATACCTGACAATTTGCTTTACATGCTCATTTCTTGGTCTGTAACAAACTCTCACTGTCCCCAGACAAACTGAAAAGGTAACTGGGACTCTAAACCCAGAAAGGTTATTTTCACATACATAAACCAGATCAAACAGCTTTACCTTCTTTTCTGCTTCATATTCTGCCCAGGCTGCCTTCCTTTCTTCTTCAGTGAGCTCCTCTTCCTCCTTATGGTCCAGGAGTGAATCATGTTCGTGGTACCCAACTATGTACTCCTTGTTGATCTGGAGCAGCTCTGCCAGGATCGTGTCCTGTTCAAAGGAGGAGATAAAGGAGGAGTCACTCAGCAGCTCTGCTTTGTTTGCTCCCCGTGTTTCCCCTCCTGCTCCCTCCCCATTCCACACACAGCAATTCCAAGCACTCCACGGCACAATAAAACTTGAAAATCATTTAAAAGTACAATTTTCCTCAGAGGGAGAGCAATGGATTAACAATCTGTTGCAGAGATGACAGTCCAGTCACTTAATAAACCACAGGAATGCACTCGGATTCCACAGCAATAAATGCACTTTCAGAACCTAAAAAGAATGGAATGTGCTCAGTGAGTTTTCCTTTGCTTAGGCTGGACAACAGACAGGAGCTATCAATAATCTGCATTTATTTTATATAAACAGCATCTCTACAGCTTTCAAACCATGAGCAGTACTTAGGGTTCAGCATTTCCAATTTTTTTAAGTCAAACCTTTTGTCTGAAAGTCAAGGTGATGCTGCGAAGGATGAAGAAAAACATCCCTGCAGGACTATGAAAAACTGCTCCTGCTGCACTTCAGGAGCTCCTTTTCTAAGGTCATTATTGAACAGGGTTTCTTACATGATTTGTGTGGCTGATGAGCTTCATGAATCGAGGAAGCTCCAACACACCTCAGCATCCAGGCTAAAATTCCTAATATGAAAACATCATTGAACCACTCCTGAAAGGAATTACAGTCCAGGAGTTACCTGAGTCCCTACAGCCCCCTCCACCATCCTGCCAGGGTTTGCACAAGCAGGAATCCAGCCCGTCCTACCCTGGCATTTTATCATCTCAGCCAAACAATGACGGGGAAAAAAATGCCCCCAAACAAACAGATTTTTGCAGCCACTCTGGGAGCTGCATGTGGAAGTCCTGACCAGGGAATTCTGTCACAACAGCTACAGAAAGTTGTTTGTTTGGAAAGTTAATGACGTTAGCCAATTATCAGTGAGCTGCTCTTTGTCCCACCCTTCCCCTATCTGGTCTGAATCACTGATGTCATGGGCAGCTCCTCCCAGAACCTCCCGGTGGGGTCTGCACCCCCCTGATGGGCACAGGGACAAAGGATGGGGGGTTTGGGGTGCTGGCAGGGAAGCACACAGACCCCAGGGATGGGGGGTGACACCAAGCCCAGAGGAGGTGGGTGAGGAACCCAGGACATGTGGGGGCTCCTGGAGGTGCAGGAACTGCCCTGGGAACAGCAGGGCTGCAACAACCCTGGAATATAACCCAGCCTCCCTCAGCCAGCACAGCCCTCCAAACGTGCTTTAAATTACATCCAACTGTGTGTTTGCTTTGCTTTGTCTGAACTTTGTTTTACATTGACTTTAGTGACGGGAGCTCGAAAATGGGGATGAGGAATAAAAATATAAATCCACCTTACAAATAAAAAAGGTCATCAGAATAATTACTTCTGGTATTTGTTTAGCTTGTTGATAGAATAATGATTATCATTTGGTTTGTAGGCTTTAGGATGAAATCTTGGTGGTGAATGAAAATATGAAGACAGACTGAAAAAGGGTTTTGAATTTTAAAAAGAACATTTGTCTTTTTAAAATCCTGATGGAATTAAATGCTGCAGAGAGATCAGTGTATTGGGAAGGAAATATTCCATGAAGAAATGCCAAGTTCTGTTGTAATTCACAGGTTCTTCTCAACCAGCTGAACATCTAATACTAAAGTTAAAAATAAAAATATTAAATAAGAAGCAAATTCTTGTAATCCTGAGATCAAAATTCACAAAGTTGTCCCCTAGTATGGAACCACAGTAAAACACATCTCTGTCCTGAGGTGGTATAAAATGCTGATATACTATATCCAACTGCATCTGAACTACGATTTTAATCTGCTTTTCCCATCCGTTTTCACCAAGTTTTCATTTCACATAAATAAAAAAGTGACTTCAAGTCTAATTCCCTGAATGAGGAATGGGGAAGGCGCCCAGGGCAGGGGTGCAACAACAGTGCCAGCTCTGAGGGACACCCAGTGCCCCAGTACTGCCTTTGTCCAGCTCCCACCTCACCCACCCTGCTCCAAAACATCCCCCACTGCCAGGGCAGTCCCAGGTGTCACACACTGATCACTGTCCACTGTCAGGATTTGGGGCAAAAACCCCTCTTCCCATCAGTTCCCAGGCAGCCCAGTCCATCCCAGCACACCAATTCCCTGGGAGCATTTGGAGTCTGTGAGAACCTACTTTAAAGAAACCCCCAAAACAACAGCTCAGTCAGAAATCTCTCTGATTTAAAAGAAGACTCCAGATCAGAGTCTGAATTCAGAGCTAAGCAAAACCTAACACCCAAAATCCAACCATAATAATTCAACAGAATTCTCCCATGTGACACCCTTTGAACGAAACCTCCTTCTGAAAACTGCCCTGGGATAGACAAGGAGTCACCACATTTGCATAAAGCTTGTGGTCTGTACTTCACTATTCTGTAAATTAAAATGTCATTCTTTCTAATTTTAAATACAGCAAAGGTGACCAAGTGATCACTCAGCCTTAAGACCCCTTTTTTGGGCTGGAATTCCAAAGCAGCCCTTTCCAGCTGTGCAGGGACAGGGGATGAATGAAATCAAATAGTGCAATTTAAGATTAAATAATTCATGTGAACCACATTCGTATCACAAATATTCTGTTAACCCCAAGGATTTGCAGAGCTGAAGACCAGAGGCTGTTGCTGAGGGCTGAGGGCAGAACACAGGAACTCGAGTTGGGGCTGTAGCACCACAGGCACTTTTTCCCTGAGAGCCTCCACACCTTGAGGTCTTTTAGACCACACGGGGCAGAGAACTGCTGCTCCAATTAAAACTGGTCATGAAACTTGGATAAACTTCCAGGAAAACAACAGATTGCACATCTGCACTGTCTTTCTTTACAGAAAATAAAAGCATTCAACATCTTCTCCCCCCTTAACAACACTTTTGAAGAAAATTGGTCTTGGACTTGAAGCTGGATTGTTGTAAAGCCAGAATTCTCAAAGATACAACTGAAAATCAAGCAGGATTTGTTTCTTCACTCACTGACTTCTAAAACAATACAGAATGAATTCTCCTATCCCACTAAAAGCAAAAGGATTAAATATTTGTTTTTTCTTACATCCAAGAAGTTAAAAAAGAGTATCATAAATATTCCCTTATCTTTACCATATCTCTACTAATGGTCCCCACAGGAAGTTAAACAGGGAACTAAACCCCAGAAAGTCTTGGCAAAGGAAAACATGGATTAAGTTGACTCTTGTCTCCAGTGCCAGCTCACAGATGTATTACCACAAACTGAGGTTGTGCTGGGTATCACCAGCACCCACTCAGATGCTAATTTGAATTTCCCAGGGTTTCATGCAGTAAAACTTATCTTCATTCAAAATGTGTGAGAAATTGTCTTTCTTTGTTCTGACTTAAAAGTTGGGTCTTTTAATGAGTATCTATCTCTCATAGTGTCAACAACACTGAGGGGAAACTCCTCACTCAGCTCATTATAGGATCTGTTCCATTAATTATGGATTTTATTGTGTTTCCTGCTATTCACCTCCATTCCAAGTGGCCAGCACTGCTCTACACTAAAACCATGGAACAGCTTTGAACAGACTCAGGCTGTTTTTACAGTGCAGAACTCCTGGTGATGGCCACCACTCACTTTGGGCAACATGGGGGTATCCCTCTTCTTCTTCTTCTCCGAGTTGGGGTCATCCAGCAGGTCTGGCTCGAAGGTGTAGAGCTCAGTGAGCTCGTTCATGGTGAAGTGACGCTCCACCTGCTGCTGGTCCACCACCCTGAAGGACAGCGACTGCTTCGTCACCTGCCGGTCGTAGATCTTGTCCTCCATGGTTCCCTAAACACAGACACTGCTCATCCACAGGAAACACTTACAGGTAGAAAAGAGCCAAAACAACAACCCAGCTGTTCTGTCTGCCTTGTTGCCATGACCAAGTTTCTACCCCTTTCAAGCCCTTTGTTTGCTGAGCAATAAAAGGAAAAACCTGCTGGAAGCGACGCAGCGGGAACTGTGCATGGGACAGATGTCATCTAGCTGTTGGCTAGAGGAAGAAAATTGTTCTTTTAGTGGTGTTTTTAAGAGATCCAGTTTTGCTTCAATTCCCCAAAGTAAGATTATGACCAAAAAGATGGCAATTTTCACAGCATGTACCTTATTTTGCTGCTTTGAGCAGCCTGTAAAAAGGAAAACAGATACCATATCACTGTGGTGGAGGGGAAAGGAGAAGGGAGGCAGTCAAGTCTAATTCACCACAGCTGTGTACAAAAAAATTAGATCTTTGATGAAATAAAGGAAAATTACTTATTTTTTGAAAAAAAAAAAAAAAAAACCATGACTGAGAAGGACAAGAACAGCACAGCCTGTTCTGAACAGCGTAATTTAAAAAGGATATCAACAGTTCAAAAGTGCACGGAGAAAACTACAAAAATAAACTGAAGCCTGAAGAAAAACCCCATTTCTGACAGCAACGTGTCCCAGACAAGGATCTGCTTCAGCTGGGATGGAAACAGTGACTGTATCAAGGGTTAAGTGCTACTGAGGAAAGGTCTCCAGGCTACTCTGTCACACCTGAAGCACCAGAGGCTGAAACAAGGCACTTCCTAACAGAAATAATGGCCTTACATAAAGCAAAGATCAGTGTCCCCCAGTTACTACCCATCTTTAACATCAGCAGGGTGTGATACAGGTTTTCAGGTCAGGACTGGATGCATTTTTTAAGAATCTCTTTATGTCCCCGTGGTTTCATCCCAGTTGGACCAGCAGGGTCTGCAGAAGGAGCTGCCCTGGGCAGGGCTATTCCCTAACAACAACAACAACAACAACAACAACAACCTTGTCCTCTGCAGGCTCTGCTCCACTCAGAATTTTTAGTGGTGTGCAAATTAAAAAACCTGAGATCCCTGTTCTGAGCCTGGACATGTGCATCACTGCTGGAATTCCAGAATCTGTGTTACACAAAGTGATGAACAACAAGGACTTAACAGGAAATTTATTTTACCATTCTGTCCTTCAAGAGCTGCTTCGGTGGCCAAATGCTGCTACAGATCACGACTGGATCAGTGTGGATCACTACAGACCCCAACACCAGCCCAAACAGGTACATTCCCAGCAGCCCCAGATCCCAGATTTGATTGCAGGATGAAACAGCACAGAAATAGCAGCCAGAAATGTACCTGAGCCAAAAACCTGTAGACAAACACAGGCTTGTTCTGCCCAAAGCGATAAACCCTGAAGATGCTCTGGATGTCGTAGGAGGGGTTCCAGGAGGCATCAAAGATGATGACTCTGTTAGCAGCCACCAGGTTTATTCCCAGGGAACCTGCTTTAGTGGATATGATAAACAAGCGGCCTCTGGAACAGAGAAGAGTTGCAAAATTTGAGTATTTTGGAAAATAACTGTTGTTCCTGTGTTGCTGAGTTACTGTGGAGTTGTTCATACACTGAATTAACTCTGAAACTTCATTAAAATAATGTATTAAGCATAAAACAGATGCAGATTTTACAAGAAAAACACTTTTAGCAAAACCTACACTCCCAAAAATACACATCAAGGCCTTTTGCAAACCAGCTGGTAACCAACACTGGCAGGGAAGAAAAAACCTTGGCATTTGTATTTTCAAGCTCTAATGAAATTAGTTATATCAAATTAAACCATAACTTTAAGCAGGCAGATTCCATGCCATTGAAACTCTTTCCTGGCCTGCAGACTTTCAGGGTAACTCCCCAATGACACTATCTCTTTGATAGATCTGCTTTTTTTGAGATTCAAAAAGTCTCACTCAGGTTCACCTTGGAACCAGTTCTTGTCAGACACCCAACAGAATGAACCATTTAAAAGTATTAACACTGGATTAGTTCACTTAACTTTTTTTCCCCCTGCACATTATAAATGACTGCACCATAATGGCACACTTTATTTTTTTTAACAAACCTAGGAAGGTGAAGCTCCTTAACTTCATCCATTGTACCTCTCTATCCAAATCAGACTTGAATGTCTGTCATGAATTCAATGAATTCATTCAGACAATGAAAGTCCCATTTTGGTAGCAGTGGAGGGCTGAGAGCCAATTCTGGGGACAGTTAAGAGAGTTAATTTGCTCCTGAGTGGCCCAGGTACTGCACCCTCCTGGCCACACCTTTCCTTGGTCCTTATATCCTTTAAGTAATTGCAATTAAAACACTGCCTCTGGTTTGAATTGGTTACAATCTAAAGGACAATGAAAACAGCAAGGAAACACTGCTGAGAACAATGGAATTCATCTGAAGTCAGGAACGCATTGCTGCACGTTTTCTGTGTGAGTTCTGACAACACTGGGATCATCATCTGCCTGCTCTTAAGGTCATTAAGCTAATAAAAGTAATAAAAACAGGCAACAAAAGAAAGAAAAAGGGGAAAATCAAGCATATATAACTCAGAAGAGACCTCACCTCACATTAGTTTCATCATTAAACTCTTCAGCCCACTTCTTTCTGGACTGAGCTGTGGTTGAGCCATCCAAGCGATAATAATCAATATTTCTGAACCATTTTCCTTCACCTGTAAATGCAACAGCCAAGTTGTGAAAATGCTGATGGTGTAGATAACCAGACTGATAACTCTGGATACAGACAACTCCCTGAACAGTGAAGGACAAATATAGAACATGAAACACACTGATGTGCCAATGGAGAGGAACACACGCTTTTGGAAGATACAGGTACTTGCCACAGACATGCCTTGAAAATTACGTAGCAGAGCCTAAATAACAATATAGAAAATATGTATAATAACAGAAAAAACCAGCAACTGATTTGTGATGACAACGATCATCCACAAACCTGCAATGGCCTGTACAAATCCTAAGCCAATTTTGTCTAAAATGTTTCAAAGTCAGAATAAACACCGTCAACATAATTCTACCTTCCAAAACGTAAATCTCCCTCTACCCATTCCTTCTGAAAATTTAATTTCTTTTTCACGAAAGGATCAACTCCTCAAAGCAGTTTTATAGCAATTGGAATTTAAAGATGGAAACTTATAATCAAAAAATAGTTCTAAGGTTAAATTTATTTGAAAATACCTGAGCTTTTTTGGAGGGGAAGTCCCCTTATTTTTCACCCTTTCTATATGTACTTATAAATGTGCAGAGCTGTGCCTTAACTTGGAGCCAAAGTTAATTTCCAAAGTCCCAAAGATGTCGTTACATCTAATCCTTAGGTACTGCAGCACTAATTGCACTTTTCCAATTGATCCAGGTAGGTTCACATTACAGCATCAGTGCCAGTCAGCCTCCCACACAACCAGCACTGGTAAGTCAGTGCTCCAAAGGAGATTTCAAAGGTCAAGCTCTAATCATTCTGGAACTGAAGTCCAGCAAATCTTTGGGTTTAATTACCCTGTGAGTTACAGCAACTTTTTGTCAGACTGGGGGGAAAAAATAACTTCAGCTGATGGAAGCTCTTCTCTCCCCAGTTCACAGTAACCTTCCACCTCCTCTGGCCTTCAAGGTGTAGGTACACAAAACTAACACCCCTGAGCCATCAATCCGAAAGAAAACAGCATTTCTGGGAGCCAGCACTGCTCAGTTCAATCCACTGTGAGAGGCAGATTGGTGATTTCTGTCAGGAAAGGTGAATCTTGCCATGATACATCATCTAATTGCTGGCCAGAACTACCACACATCAAAAACCCCAAACTCCTAAAACATTATCTCAGAATAAAGGCACAAACTCCTCAAAAAGATGCCTTGTAATGACTGAAGGTGACAAAATTCAGAATAGGAAGCAACAGCCAGGAACAATTAATCTGTGAGAGGCAGGTACTGGAGATCTCCAGTCACCATCACTGAGCCACTTTTCCCTTACCCCTACGGGCAAACACGTGGAAGAGCTGGAGGAGAGACTGGAAAGAAAAGGCAGACTTGAAGGAATTCTTCAATCTGCATTTACTGGGAATTAAACTCTGTGCAAGGATGAACAGCATCCTCAGGAGCTCTGGGAACATCCTAGTGAGAAATTCCATGCCATTTGAGCATCACTGGGATAATAATTAATTCAATACTTGCTCCCTTATGAAACCCATAACCCAACCTGCTGCTGTGCATGTACAGCCTGAATTCCCATTTTCCATGTTTTACACGCTGGTTTAAAGCAGCCTCATTTTCTTTCACTCTCTCTCTCCCAGGAGGAAGGATCAGCATTCGCCATGCACCAGAATTTAACATCATTTTTGTGCAGAATTTAACAAAATAAATGCCTTCTCTCAGATGTGAACATTTAATCTGCTTAGGCTACAACAAGCATGGATGATACAGAATGAAATCAGAAGCAAGAGTCATAATGGGACAGCAGAGACCACCTGCAGGGGAGCCCAATAATCCTGCCAGCTTCAGGAGCAGTCCAGAGCATGCAATATCCTAATGAAAACACTGATTCAAACCCATTCCCTGGGGACTGAAAAGAGACTTGTGAAAGAGTTCTGAGCACTACAGTTGTTGAAGGAGACACTCACCTTTGTAGATAGGAGGCTTATCTCTGTCAGATTTCTCCCTGTTAGCCAGCTCCAGGAAATCTTCTATCAAATCCAGAGATATTAGCGACTGGCTGAACACTAGGCTGAAAAAAGAAATAGGGAAACACAACATTCATCTCTGGAGTTATTTTCATTACTGTACTGCTTCATTTTTGTTCCCTCCTCCCTCTGATACGACCTTGGAGACAAACAGAGCAAGACTCAATGGAGCACAGGCAGGTGTGGGAAGACTCCCTGACAAAAATGAGTGTATCAGGCTTGTCTGCTTCAGAAAACAGCCACAGCAGAATGAGGAGTGGAGGGGGAACACTGTCACACTAACAGGTTCACAAAGTCTTTAATAACACGTCCAGAACTGACTTACACTTTGTCTCCCAGCTCCTCTGCCATCCGAAGAATTTCGAAGAGAAGCACCATTTTCCCAGAATGTTCCAACACCTCAGCATCTGCATCAGTGACAAAATCTTTGTACCAGTCTGGAGCTGGGCTACCAGGATTGGAAGAGGATGTAGCTTTGCCTATTAAAAAAACCCCAAAAAAAGAAATAAAATCAAAGATGAGAACATGGTCACCATTTAATTGCTTTGAATGTCTGAACTACAGAATTGTTCCCTCATTATTAGACTTAACTGGTATGAAAAGAGTTAAAGAGGCAGAAAAACCCCAGTTTTTGCACTATCAGCAATTACAAGGCTGCACAAGAGTTAATTATTTAAGGGATGCAGAGACAGAAACCCACTCTAATGTAATTCCTTTCACACATTTAATCTCTGTGTGTAAATGCTTTACAAACACACACACACCTTCCTCCCCTCACACATTTACAATATGTTTGTCACTGGGATGGGGGCAAGAAAAATTTCGCACCTGAGCTGCCCCACAAATTTAAATTACTTAAGGAAAAGGATTAGATACACACGAAATAACAGAATCAGAAAATTGTCTGTGTGATACCCGATACAAGACAAAAACTAGATTATTACAGGAAAAAAACAAAAATTAAGTGTGCAGCTGTGCTTGCTCAGTATCCAATTCACATTCCAGATGCAACAAATTATTGCACATATATTTCCTAATCTTTCCATTAATCTTCCAGCAATATGTTTTAAAAAGTTGAAAAGCAGCACAGTTCCTCTTAAGCTTACATAATTTTGTACTTCTGAATTAAAAGATTTCACTGTGCAGCTTCCCTACCTCAAAACCCTGAGTTCTAAGTTGATGCCCCTTGTTTTTCCAGGATAAATACAATATCCTGGACACATTTCCAGGATAAATTAGAAGTAGCAGGAGCTGTAAGTAGGGAATTAAGGAATTTGCCATTCTGCCATACAGCAGAATTCCTGACAGCCCTCTCAAACTGCTGCACTTGGCAAAGTGAAGCTGCCTCACATTCTCATCACTCTGTATTATCCTCACCTTCATCTGACTTTGTTGATGCAGGGTTGTTTGTAAGATCTTCTACATTTCCTTCCCCACCTCCACGAGATCTTGAATTCCAGACTTTAATGACTTCAACATCATTATCGCTGCCACTTCCACTTGAGCTACACTCTTTCTTCACCTTTTTCCCCTTGGATTTTTTTTTCCTAAAAAGCAACATTATATACCCCATGATTTTTTTTTTAAATCCCACTGAAAGAAAATATATTCTAACAGATACACAAAACAAAGATGCACTTTACAGAAATCAGTTCTGTAAGGGAAACAACACCAACAAACAAAATAAAAGCTCAATTACTTTGCATAATCATCAGAACTTAAGCTCATGGAAGTTTCATCGGAATCTGAAGCTATGAAGTCATCCATGCTGTCTTCATCAAAATAGCCCTCAAAAGAGAAAAAACAGAAATTATTAAGTGTGCTCATCCAGAAGCTTTTATTAAACCTTTAGCCATCTGCTTACTCTTCATTTCAACAATGCTAAGTTCTACAAAGGCCTGGCCTTGCAAAATGTTTTAAGAATGACAACATACCCAGCAAGAAAAATATGACAAAACCAGCAGCAAAATGACCCCACAGCAACAAAGATTTCCATTAATTTGACGAAACTTTACCTAGAGTTTGGCAGAGCTTATGTGGAAAGTTCTCGAGTGAGAGTATTTTGATATATCTAATTTACCTTATTTTCTTTGCTAATATAGTCCAGCTGCAAACACCAAGGGTGAGTCCAGATTCTGCTCAACATCTGGAAATCCTGGAATAGTTTAGCTCCAGCTTTGCCTCTTCCACCTTCATTGCCACCACCTACACCTGACAATGAAGTTCAGGTTTTAGAGTGAGCCCTGAAGTGAGTTTGCCACACACCGCTCCCCTTTGAAGAGCCCGGCAGTGCAGATCTGAGTGTTCTTTCCAGCTGCACATCACACTGTGACATCTCTTGTAAAAGGGCTCAAATTACTCAGTCACAGCCATTTTTTCTCCTAGTTAAAGTTGTCCAAAAATTAGATTTTCTTCTTTTTCTTGATAATGAGAAACATGATTATGTATTTTACATAAAAGCACACTGCTCCCCAGTACAGGAATCTACACAAATCCTCTTAAGATGACAGACACGTCTATTTAAGTTTTGTAAAAGCAGCCCAAGGTGGAAAACACAAAATAACATTTGCATTTAGGTTTCAGTGAACCTGGCTAACTAATCTGAGCTACCTTTAATGACCTCTAACGCTGCAGTATTCTACTACACACCAAAACTATAAAACCCCAGCCTATTTGTTCGTTGTCCAAGCACTCCAGTGCACGGCACAATGTTCAGAAAGTTGATTTTCACCTACCAGCTGTGGCAAAATGCCCCTTATTAAATGCCATCAGTGCTGTCCCCAGGGAGAGCTGCAGGCACATACCTGTCAAATGATCCAGGTAATACTGGTACAGCTTGCACTGGATCGGGGTCATCCGCACCTCGAGCACGTACTCGTATTTGGGGGGCAGGAACTTTGTTAATGCTGTGTAATCTTTCCTCTGCAATTTTACAAACAGGGCTTCAGTCACAGAAACATGGGAACCACTCCTGAGAGCTTCAGGACTTGTGGCAGCTCGAAGGACAAAGCACCGTGGATCAGTGACAGTGATTCTGGTGCTTTCCAGCCACACGGGAGGAAAACCAGCCCAGTAAATACAATTCCTACAGGCCCTGCAGCAGAATCCCACCTGCCCCACTCGGGTGCTTCTGAGGCCAAAGTCTCTGACCTGCGAAGCCCATGGCCAGTTCCCAGTCCTTGCAAAGTTCACTGCAACTCCAGGAGCTGCTCTGGGAACTACTTTTGGGGTTGGTTTTTTTTTTTAGAATACTAAAAGCAGATTTTACTTCTGGTTTGGGTTTTTTTGATTCTTACACTACTCTGTCTCTCCACTTACCCAATGACCACAAGAGAGAGCTGCTTTCTATGGACAGGATCTGCTTTGCCCAGGGCTGGGAAAAAATCCATGTGGGCTCCATCCAAAGCTTTTTCCCCCTAAGGTCTACAAGGTAACAAGTTCTTCACCCTTTTGAACCTGAATAATTTTCCTTCTCTCCTGTTTTCTGTTGCTCTGATTCTCACAGATCAGAAAAAATAACATATTCAGAAACAACTGACGAACTATGGACCACCAACTTTCTGTGCAGACTTTAAGGCAGTTCTTAAATGTGCATATGGAATTTAAAAGGAATATTTCAAAGCAACTCATATCCTACTCTACCATAAAATGTTCTTGTTTCCCAGCAGGAAAGAGCTGTATTCTCTAATACTTGTATTTTAGAATACACTGACATTTGGAGAAAAACTAGGAAGTTTTTCTGGTCACAAATAACACAGGGATCCAACAATCAGTGAAAATATTTAAGTTAAAAGATTCATGGGGCTCTCAAATCAGAAGTTTACAGGCCTTTGGGTGCTTTTATCAGAGTGAGATGAAATAACTCCTCTCCTTCCCTGCAGTTAAATGAAGTGATGAGTTAGGGACAAACTGTTCTTACCTGAACACAGCCAGCCAACATCTCATAGAGGATGTGAGCACGTTTCTTCATCACTCTGACATCCACCAGAGTGGAGTCTGCACACTGCCCATTCTGGATGGGATTGATGAATCGATTCCGGAACTCCTTAATTGAGCCAAGCAAATTCTCCTTAATGAAGTTAACCATGCAGTGATCTAGGAGAAAAAAATCAGACTCGAGTGGTTCAAAATGGAAAGCACAGTACTGGGATTAATGCAAAGAGGAGAGAAATGTGTCACATCTAAATACAGAGAAACCTCACAGGCAGCTGCACTGTTTCAAATTCTTTTCTTGCAATCAAACTAAATGTATCTTCATATGGCTGACAGGCAAATGTGTACTGAAGGAAATAAGAGACAACTACTCACATTCTATAAGATTATTCTGCAGTGGTGTTCCTGTCAGAATTATTCTTCTCCTAGACCGAATAGAATTCATTGCCTTAGAGACAGCAGATGCTTCATTTTTCAGTATGTGTCCTTCATCACACACCACGAAGTCAGGACCTGGAAACAAAAAATATTAAATCTCTTCACAATATTTTATTGCCAAAAAGAACCTGAGAGCATGAAGTATCCAAAATTTGTTTTGCCAGTGTTACTTCAGGGTAACTGTGTGTTTTATGGTGAGATTTTTTAGCACTGGTTGGGTTCTTGCTCAGCCTTTGCACAAGCACTCAGGGCAGCCACTCTGGTAAACAAAAGGCTGTTGCTTGTAAACTCTTCATGGCAAGGATTAAATTCAGCTTTGCAGTACATTCCTGTTAAAATGGTGCATCCCTGCAGCTGGTTGTGCACGGCTGCACCTCCATCCACCCTGTCAAAACTCAGTAAAACTTCCTTCTCTCCAGCTTTAGGCTGCCATCTACTGACACTTAGGCAATCCCAAAACACCCAAAAACCAGGTAACCTGAAATTATTCATCAAGGCAAGATTATCGCTGTGGGGGCAGAGTGCAATCAGAAGTCTTAGATAATATAAAATACAACCAGATCTGATGTGAATTACAGACAAGTGAATTGCCACCTTGCAGCTGAAAGTCACCTCAGGAATGTCCTCAGCTTTCTTCCAGGAGATAAAATATCAGTCTGGTTTAAGTGAGCTGCACAAGGAATGTCAAAACCACACCACAACACATTCCCACAGTATGCAAAGCAACTCTAATAATAAGATTAATAATACCCAACTTGGCAGAACAGACCTACACACTCTAATTGTTTTCAGATTTAGTGCCATTTCTGGAATTTCTTTCCTTGAAAATGAAGTAAAAGATATTCCAGGATCCAACTAGTAACTCAGAATAAATGTTTTACCAGCTCTAAGCCTGACCTCAGTTCCAGCACGCTCAGCTCTGAAAGCAGCTCATGACAAGCTGCTGAGCCTTGGAGAAAAGCCACCAGTTGGGTTCAGCAATTCAGCTCTAAAAAAGCCAATATTTGAGGAGCAAAGGAGGATTTGTCAGCAAGGACAAGCTGATCTTTTATAACTTACTGAGAATATTTCTTCTCAGACTAAATTTAAACTGCCTTGTAAAGAATAATTCTAGGGCAGTGATTAACAACACAATTAATTCTAGGGCAGTGATCAACAACAGAGAATCAACTTCACCTCTGACTACTCGCATACCAGTGCCAGTCACCCTAATCATGCCATTTTAAAGTGATTAAAAGTGACTTGAATCTCACATGTGAAGAGAAAGGAACCAAGAAGATATTTCGTTCCAAGGAAAAAACCCAAACAAACCAAACCCCAAGTTTTGAAACCAGCCTAGAAGACAAATCTGAAAATCCACATATGAATTCCAAGTGCACTTAGGCGTGTCCAAGCCAATGGATTTCTGCATTTTCCCACCTGCCACAGAAACATTTCCCCCTATTATTTCATGAGTTTTGTACCTTCCCAGTTTTGACAGCATGAAAAACACTGAGTGGCCACACACAAAGCCTTCCTTTAATTTTATGTAACCATCTCTAGCAGTGACAGATCCTTTCTCTAGTCCTCGTTTCATTAAAGACTGTGATTCATTCACGTGAAGTTAAAGAAATTCAATTTAAAAACCACCTCAAAATCTGTTGTTTAGAGTAAGTAAATGACAGTAAAAATATGAAAAAACCCCCCCTATCCTAGTACAATTATTCATGGTTTGTTTGGCAGGCATGGAGCACTGATAATCTTGATCTAACATCTTGGCTACAGTCCAGCAGCAGGGATTTTCATAAATTTGTGGGGTTTTTCCCTTGTTCTTACAAAACACAAATGCAAATCATTATGGACAGAACATTCCTCAAAATATGCTAAAGGAATGTAAAACCTAAAGGGACCTCGGGGGATTATTTAGATCATTTTCTCCATCTGAGATAAGAGTTGTGAGAAAGGGCCAGACCTGACAGAAATGGGAAGCTCCACAGCCTCTCTCTTGCTAAAACACTGTGCAATAATACCCAATTTGCTGCAAATCTGAATAAATTCTGCCCCTTCCTTTCTCCAAATGATGTCAAAACCAACTGACAACACTCCTTTCATTAACCAGCTCTTAAATGGTGGAAAATTTGTCAGTTTAGTTCGTTTTTTTCTAGGTTAAACAGCCCTTCTCAAGCAATCTTTCCTCAAAGTCTTCACCTTCTCATCCTTACTGTACTTGCACATGTTAATAAATTGAAATACATAAAAGATAGATATATAGAGATATATATACACAGTTCTCCTGTTCCTCTGAAGTCTACAAGAACTTTATACAACTGCCAATGAAAGAGCAGTTTCCAAGTTAAACAGTACCAGAATTTTTGTTAGCAGCAACAAGTAAAAGTAAAAAAAAAAAAAGTTACTGAAGTACTACAAGCAGAGCACAGCAGTGATCAATAACCATCAGCCCTTCAGCAGTGGCACAAAGCAGCCTGGAAACCCTGCATGTGTATATAACCCTGCCATTCTTCCATATAGCAGGGCTGGGTAATTAATGAAATCACTTCTCCACCCATAAACTTTGGCTAAACCTTCCCCCTCTGGTCCCCTTGACAGTGCAACACAAGCTTCTCCTATATAATATGTCTTACCCCAGCAGTATTCACCAGACACATCTCATTAAATTAGCACTCAAATACCAAATTTGCAGCTTTTTAAATGGGAAACGCTCCCAGAGGCCAAGGTTTCCCTATTTCCAGTCCCAGCAGCAAGCCAGCATGTGGCTCTCTCCTGCACTGGAACCTGCAACTGTCCATGCTGACTCACTAAGAGAGCAAGAAACAAATGAGAATCTTGCAATGCACATTTAGCCAATCCAAAAATTAATGGGGAACAACAGAGGGACACCTCTGTCTTTCTGCAATCACTTAAAATAGAGAAAGAGATGAGGCAACATGAAATAATGCCCTCAAGTTGTGCCAGGAGAGGTTCAGGTTGGGTAGTAGGAAAAATTTCCTCACTGAAAGAGTGGTTAAGCATGGAAGGAGCTGCCCAAGAAGTCACCATCCCTGAAGTGTTCAGAAAATGAGCAACGTGGAAGATCATGGCACAATTTAGTGGGCATGGTGGTGATCAGTCAAAGGCTGGACTTGATCTTGGAGGTCTTTTTCAACCCTAAAGTCTCCATGACTCTATGAAAATAATTAAGGAGTTATTCCAAGGCTGACTTTCCCAATGGTCTGATTGCACTCCACCAACCAGTCCCAGGAGAGAACAGAACGGGAGGCTCCACGTTCATATGGAATTATTCAAAATCAGTAAGGTTCAATGTACTGCAGCTTCCAAAGTCAATTAACTCTACACCAGTCCATGCCCCAATCCCAAACACTGCTCTGTCCCAGCATCTGAAGAGGTCTGGAAGGAGAACAGAACACAGCAAGATGTAAAAACCATGGGATGGGAGAGGGTGGGTTACACCAGTCACTGTCTCCTCCCAGCACTCCATGTCCAACATCCCACAGTCCACTCTTTTTGGGGTTACACAAACACAAACCCATGAAGGGACAATGCTGCTGTAAAGACACACGGTAACAACCCTCATGTTTGCCCTCCCTTACACTTTCCACCAGGAAAAAACCCCCCAAAAATCAATCACTGTATAACATTTTATTTCATCACTGCACCAGAACACGACCCACTGAGCACAAAATTACTGCCCTGTCACCACTGCTTTGTGACAGCAATTCACACCTTCTCTCCCTTAGCTTTGACTTTCCTGGCAATATTCTCACTAAATGCAATATCCTGAGAAAATCAGATACAGAATAGCACTGACAGCACAGGGTTCCCCCTCTCTTTTTTTGGTTTTTGGTTTGTTCTCAGGGTTTTTTTTGTTCTTAGTAACCACAGCTTAGGTAGGAGGAGTCAAAAAACCCAGTGGCAAGAAGTGCATTTCCTTCACTGCTTGAATTAGGTGTGGGGAATCAACACAGTATATATCAACAAAAATAGTTAAAATAGTTCATCAGCTGCTGTACTGGAGCTTCCCTGACTCCACAGCCACTGTATGACTTCGGCAAGCTGGCAGAAAATTAATTAATGTTTTAGCTGCTCAAGCAGCCTTTCTGCAGAGCTGGAGATGCCAATTCCACCTGGCCAATGCCAATAATCACAAAGTTATCTTTCCCCTTAAAATAAACTCCTTGTCTCTTAGAACAGAATTCACAGCCCTACTTTAGTAACAAACTTGACAACATCAAGCTCACCAAGCACAATTACCAATCAGAAAAAGGGGAAAAAAAAGGAAATCAATCACACACTGTCAATGTAAAGTCCAGGCAGATAATTAAAATCCAAGAAAACCCACCTCCATTTACTCTGCCTTCCATATCTGCATTCTCAAGGAGAAATACCAACAGTACAGCAAAGGTGCCTTTTAAAACCAGTTTTTAAGACATCCTGCATAACCCTAAGTTATTTTCAGGTATCAGTTACCAGTTTAGAATTTGAAGGGAAATTTTGCTGTTTTGGTGAACCTTCCTAATCCTAAAATTTTTACTCCTTTTTGGTGACCACCTGAGAAATTATTTATATTAATTTGGAATAATTTCAAGTGCTTCCATACATGTTGACATAAGTTTGCTCAGTTCAGCTCAGCTCAAAGCAGACATCTGTTTCTCAGGACTGAAAAAATAATTAACTGCTTTATCTGCATTCCCGTAATTAGCACTTCATTAATACTTGTTTCTTCACAGTTCTAAGGTACACTGTCTACTATTTTCAGGTGTCGTTGCCCCCTTAATGGTAGATTTCCATCAAGGACAAAACAGCTTGTGGTTGTAACAAATTCACAGATTAAAACAGCCTTGGATCCCCAACAGACACCTCAAATTGCTTTGCAAAGGAAGCAATGCTAGCAAATAAAAATATTTAATAGGAAGTTTCCAGAATGTATTCCTTGTCTTTGATTTAATACAAAAGACTGTTACAGAAATCTATTTACAAAAGCAGATGGGGGAAATTCTGAACAAATTTCTGTAACTCAGCAAAAGCCAAGAAGAAAACCTGATTAATCTCACCAACACCATTTATTTACTTTGCTCATACACATACACCTGGAAGTCCAATCTATACAACCCTTATTCATTTTCACTCACCTGGGTCGACTAAAGCTTTATTAAATATTTCTTTAAGTTTTCTACTCTTCACATTCCTGCCTTGTGCCAGATTTCGATACATCTCGTAGCCAATGATCATCACCCCTCCCTCATCCTGCCAGTGCTGCAGCATGTAGCTCCTCTCCTGAGGCCTTTTCACAGTTGCCAGCTCACAGACCTTCCAAAGGGGAAAAAAAAAGAGCTTTAATTCCTCTCAAAATACTCAAAAAAAATGGTGCAACTTTTAGTATTTCCAACATATTAAGGCACGTAGATTTTTCACAGAGTTGAACTACATTTCTTAGCCTTTGTTTTAAGTGGTGGAGCTTCCCAATTATGGAAATCATTCAGTTATTTAATGAAGAACTCTTTTTAAGCCTTTTACCTCTAGTCTTTCCTCATCTTCTAAACCTTCCTGCCATTTTTCAAACTCATTCAGCCAGTTCAAGGCAGTGTTGAGTGGGCACACGACCAGAGCTGTCCGAAAATCCAGTTTGTCACACAGCAAGACTGTGTGGAGAAAACTCACTACCTGCAAGAGAAAAAACAGGCACAACACCCAATAAACACCAGGAAAGAAAGATAAATGTATCTATTCAATCATGTAATTAAATTACCAACAACAGACTTGTTTAAATGTATTTTTCCTGTTTTAACTCGCTGGTTAAAATTTCATACAGGTGTTTTTGGAGTTCATACACTCCTCACTCTGTGTTACATGGCTGCACACATCCTTCACATACTGAGATCCACTTCTGAATTGCTGAGGGATTTCATAAATAGAGAACCTTCCCTTTACATTTCACCCATCATTTTCATAAATTAAACATTTCTATCAGGTCATTTTTAAGCTTTCTCCCAGCACTCATCCCAAACATAAAACAAATTCACATTCAAGTTTCTTAGAAGTGAACTTCAGTCTTAAAGCAGTTTCTCACACTTTTTTCAAGGTATTTCAAAGCAAATTCTCTCAGAAGAGCTCTGCAGCAGGTTAAGGCAGTGTTTTCCAAGGATTCACCCTGCAGCCAGCCTTGGCTGTATGCTGCACATGACAACACCTCCTCAAGGCCTGGAAAAAACCCAAAACCTTTTGGTGTCACTCAGTGTTCCCGCTGGGCTGCCTGCTTTGAGCAGCAGCAAACAAAGACAGGACCAGAGGAGAGTCAGTGATCCCATGGCAGCTCCAGCTCTCCCACTGGACTTCTAATGCACAACAGCACAAGTTCTTTCTGCATAAAATCTTGGTATCTGGCAACTCTGATTTAACAGGCTGTTCAGAGGAATTTCAAACTGCATGACAGTGCTTGGAACACTTGTAAAACAGAAGGAGTTACTGGTTGTTCTGTGGTAAGACAAAACCACCCAGAAGACTCATGAGCAAAGTCCTCTGTCCTGGCCAGCAAGTCCCCAGCTGCCTGATTTCCCTGATCTCTGCTGACATCCTGCTCTGCAGTTTGCAAAGTCTCCAAGGACTCGTGGCTGGTTCAGCTCTTTTAAGATCTAAACAGCAAGTGGCATCAGAGAGCACAGCAGAGTGACTGGCAAATGGACACATGCAGAAAAAACCAACTACCTCAGCTTCAAACACCAGCCTAAAAAACGGTTTATATTGATGTGTGTTTCTAACTATGCCTTTCTTTGATTAGCAAGAAGTTGCAGCCAAAATTACTGTCATGAACACATCTGGATCACTATAAAAATACCTTCTGCTGTGAAGTATATCATCAAATTACATGGTGTATGAAGTAGAGGTGTAAAAAGTCCCCTACACAACAGTTCTGCAAAACATTGCAAATCTCCACTAAAAGGTGTGATTAACTCCTGAAGAACCACCTCACCTAAGCTAGAATCAAGGGGGTAAAAATGTACCTTTCAAAGGTGATTTTCAAAGTGTTCCATAGAATTACAGACTGTCAAAATACTGTGTCTGCCACCTCAATTTCCCTAAACAAACCAGATTTTTATATCTATGGCAGCTGGAGTTAAAAACCTGCTGTGCACCAGCACTAACCACAGCTGCAGCTTGGTTTGCCTGAACTGGTCACACTGTGAGTGACCTCGGTCCCTCTGACCACCCTCAGCTTTGTGTCACTCCAAAAACCCCCACAAACCCACCAGCATCCGACTTCAGACACAAAGTCTGGCATTAAAAAGTAAAAACAACCAAATCTGATAAACTTGTACTTTATCAGCAGCAAATTAATTTAAAAAACAGTCAAGAAAATAAACCATTTAAGGAAAACATTAAGGAAAAACACACGAATGAGGAAGACAGTAAAAAACACAACCTCCTTAAAGATTATTACACTGTCTTAGAAAAACGTTCCTGGAGCCTCTCTCCTACCAGCTGTATTTATTTTCTTGTTCTGAGTTGCAAGGGAACTACCCAGAAATAAAATCTGGCTCTTACCTGCAACGTTTTCCCCAGGCCCATACAGTGAGCAAGAATGCAGCCAGAGCCAGGAGAGGTCTTGGTTTTTTTTACAGATTCACAGCAGCAATCCCACATGAACTGAACACCTGAAGGAAATTATTGAAAGTTTTCTGATTAAACATTCCTTTTATTAAAGTTCACCTGGTAAGAGACAGCTGTGATCACTGAGATCATGATAACTCTTGGGAAAGCAACTGTCAGGATAATTATTGATTCATTTCTGTCCAGTGGGTTGTATGTGGGATGATGATCTTTGTCTTGAACTTGATTATATTCACAGTTTCACTGAGGATGTGGCAAGTGGGTAGGAAAATATTACTGTGAGGATGCAGACTGACTGATCTTGGGGACAGGGACAAGAGAAGACACATTCTGGTTTTGCCTGTCAAGGAGTTTTTGTTATTCTAATTCAGTCTGCATAAGGTGCTGCGCCCCTGGAGAGAAAAATTTAGGTTTTTTTCTTTAAACTCTTTCCTTACCATCTACTTGGTGTGGTTTCAGTCTGGTCACTATACTCCTGTGAACCTGCACTAATGGTTCTTTGGTTTCTTCATCTTCATCTAAAACCAGCTTGGTTGTAATGGGGCATTTCAGAGGTGAAGCATCTTCGATCTCTATCACCTGCAAACAGAACCAGGGCATCAGAGGAACACTCTCAGGTGAGTAACACCCAGCATTCGAGATTTAGCAGAACTGGGAGTCATAATTTATTTAGTAAAGAGAATCTTTCCGTTCTTTACTGCAGCACAACTTACTCTGGCAGTGAAGTGAAGCAGCAGGGAACTGGAACAACTTTCTAAAGATCACAGCATCAAATAAAACTTACCAAGGTTCCCCCCCACCGCAGGAAACTGCAGACACAACTTGTGGCTCACAAGGCTGCATGTAAGCAGTTTTCAAAAATTACTCATCAAATTGCATTGAGGTTGAAATTTATCATCTTAAGCATCATCAGGAATTCACAGAATTTTACACAGAAACCAGACCATACCTCTCTCAATTTCTCTCTCTCCCGTTCTCTCTCTGCTATACGTTTTCTTCTTTCTTCTTCTTCTTTAAGAGCATTTTGTGTTTCTGTTCTAAGCTTGTCATCTTTAATAATTTTTCTTATTTTCTTCCTTCCTTTTCCAGGAGATTTTGAGTCATCATTGTCCTCATTCTCAGAGTTACTCTATTAGAAATTAAGTAAAGTACACATTAGCAACAAAATTACGGCACAGACCATCGAACCCTTCTTTCTTAGACAAGCTCCCAGAAATTCTTATACACACAGGTTTAAGTCTAACAGAAAAAAAAGGTACCTTCTGTAAAAGTATGACAGAAGAAGTACCACCTTAACTGTAATGTATTCTGAGATACCAATGATAAGCCCAGCTGTGCACAGGCAGTACTGAAGGCACTGTTATCATTCGATAGTAGCTAATGATTATTAATAAAGCACTTTTCCCTGTTATGTTGGTCCTAAATCAGATCAGCCCTCACCTACACCACACAGGAAAAGAAACCCCAACACTACTAAAGCCTTAATCTACAATTTGTCTCACCTACATTCAGATTAAAAATTCAATTTACTTCAGTATCAAGCATTTTTATCAAGATCTAGACAGGAAAAGTTTTAGTTAAACAGAATGTTTTACCTCCACAAGGGTGGCATTTTACAAATTTTAGCCTGAACTGACACTGAGAAAAGTTTTAATTTTTTACTGTCCTTTGTGCAGAGCTGTTTGAGATGCCCTGAGCAGCTGGCACAAGAGACAGGAACTCCCCATTTATTCCTTCAAAACATGATACAGCACCTTATTCTCATTTTCACTTGATGAATCCTCCTGAACCTTTATCCTCCTTCGTTTCTTTTTCTGTTTGTAGCTGCGCTGGTTTTCTTCTGCCTCAGCTTTTTTGGCAGATCTATTAAAAAGCAAAAAGGCAATATTGCTGATTAACCATAATAATCCATTGCCTCGCTGAAAAACAGTGGTGAAGAAGTATTTAACTTCTTAAATAAAGTATTTAACTTCTTAAATTTAACTTAACATCATTAACTAATAAAATATGCACTCCTTTTGTGCAGTTTGGGGTGACTTCCAAATTCCTTCCTGCCCCTCAGCCCACTGGACACAGCAATGAGAAAATCCTACAGAATCTCAGAACAGTTAAGCATTAGTTTTACACTGCAATCCACCAGCTGACAGTGATGTATTTGGCATTAAAATGTCAATTTTTTTGTTGATCTTTGCTTGTACTGGCTCATCAAACCGTTGTTTACCCCCCCCCCCATTGTGGTACAAATCCAAAATTCCCACATTTGCAGCAAAATAAAGTAATGTTCTATAATTCCTACGGACAAATATCATCAAGGGTTCTAAGAACTGCTCCAAAGCGTTTAACTTTCGCCATCTCCCTGCCTAAACTGCATTGTTAAAACCCCAAATAACCACAGGGTAAGCAGAGTTCAGTTTCATTCACACCTTGTCCTTGGCCGTTGGTCATCCTCAGACTCGCTGACCTCTTCGCTCACTGCAGACTCATGGAACTCGGAGTCGTTCGAGTCATCGCTGCTCACTTGAAAAAGAAACCAGCATTTATTTCATGGTGCCATAATTTCATTTATTTCATGGTGAGTGCCACTGCAAAGCCAGCAGCTCCTCGCTGTACAACAAACTGGCCAAAAGCAACAAGCACTGCCAAGGTTCACTGCAGACAATACGGGACCCATCAGACCCACATTTATAAGGAGCAAGAGGGATAAAAGGGGTACAGAGAAGAAAAGGTTAAAATTTAAGTACTAGCTGAGTCCTGGTGGATGGTTTATTGTGCCAACAAGCCTTGAGGTCTTTATGCATGAACATCTGCATTTATTTTACAAGCAAATGACAGAGACCATTATATGATGGAGGAGAACCGTGGGGAGCAGTATGGAAGTTCACAAAACAAAAGATGATTTTTAGTTCAACAGAAGCTTTTGTTTCAAATGCTTTACATGCCATTTTACAGCCATACGTCAAGAAAAGGACCCTTATTTACTAACAACATATAAAATTACATTGCTGCATTTATGGCTTGGCATTTCTTCAGGTAATGCAAGATCAAAACTGCCTCAAAAAGCAATTAAAAATACACCTAAAAAAAGCAGCATTAGCAATACCCTCCTAAGCACTTTGAGGAGCTGTCACTGGCATTTTTAGGTAATTAAGACACCAGCATGGCATTTAACACCTTTAATTTCAGCTTAACCTTGAACACAGTGGAAAGTTTAATTGTTTCATGAATGACAAGGCTTAAAACATGGCTTGTTCTACATGCACGGGGAAAGGTAACATTAATAACATAGGGCTAAAAAGGGCAAACTGAAATCAAATATATTGTTCAGTTTGAGAGAAGTCAACTTCAAAGGTCTGCACTAAAGAACCCTGAGCTGCCCCTTATTTGCACATTAATTCAAAGGTAATTTACAGTTATCCCTCCTGAAAGAAATGTTGTAGGTAGCGTTTTAATCCCATAAGGGAGGAAAAACATGAATATGCAAACACATAAAAATGAGAGTTTTCACAGAGGAAAATGCTAAACAAATCACATTGCATCTTTTATTCTGTGGAAGACCACAAAAGCTGGCTGGCATTAGTACAACACAGGGATGAGGGAAGCCCAGTGCACCTTTCCTGGCCAGGAAACACCCACAGGTTCTTTGTTGCTGCCTGCAACAACAAAGGCAGCCCCCAGCCCAGGCTCATTTCACAGTGCCATCTGCTGCTCAGCTCCAGCCTGCTCCACTGGAATTCCAGCATGGACACATTCCTCAGGCACTACTGCCAGTCCAAGAGAGAAATTACATGAAGGACAAGACTGATTTCCCCAAATCAGACATCCCAGGCTTGCCTCTGTTTTTTAAGATGGATATTCTGAGACTCCACCAGATTAATCCAATTCAGAGGTCGCAGGAAGTGGAGAGAGCTGCACTTGTATTCAACATTTCAAATAAAACTATCCATCACACAAAGATTAAGGGAATTCTAGATTTCATACATGAGAAGTTTATACAGGGATTTTAAAATCACAAAGCTTGAGATCTCCATTCTGACAAGCTTTGGACTTAATTTTATGGAAGCAAGTACTTTTTATGACAAAAAAAAAAAAAAGATGTGGATTATGTACCTTTCCTTCTATTTCTGCGCTTCCCCCCTTCTTTTTTGTCTTTTGGTTTCACCACCTTTTTTTCTTCTCCAGATTCCCCATCACTCACGGTGAGCTTGTGCCTCAGCAGTCTGTGTCTGTATCTGGGCTTCTTGGATGCTTCTTCTTCCTCTGAATCCGACTCAGAATTACCTTCTTCCTTTTCAGACTTATTGTCTTCCTTTTCATTCTCTCCTGTCACACAGAAGAGTCAGTACCACATGCATACCAGTCATTTTCCTATCTTACATAAACTGGGCAAGAATTAAAATCTGCATTTATTTCGGCTAAATCCCGTGCTTTTCCAGTCAATTACAAGCCACAACATAGCAGTTTCCTTGAATGCTATTTCACACTGCCTGAATGCTTGGAATGCCTGTTCCAATGGCTGTGTTAGCCAAGTCTCTCCTGTGCACTTGCAGGACTTACTGTTCTGTATAGATTATCCCTCTCAAACCCCCAGGACTTCTTAATTGCTTACAAAGATCAGACTTATTTAACAAAAAAATAAACATACAGGAAATTAAAAGAGATTACAATCCTCATGTGCATTTACATTGGCCTCCATGTGGGAAATACATATCAACATCAATCATATTTTTTGCTGAAAACTTTAACAATGATCATTCTCCCAAGTGACCCTTGAAATCATGACAGGTGCCACAGCACCATTTTTTCCCAGATGTTTTTTGGTGCTTACCATCATCTCCTGTGTTTTCAGTTTGCTTTGCAGGTTTCTTCTTTCCTTCCTCCGGCTGCTCATCTGAAGACGTATCCTCATCAGAGGAAAGATTGGCTTTGATTTCTTCTAAAAGCATTTTCTTGGCAATTCTTTGAAGTAAAACAGAAAACACTATTTATTCCATTGTTCAAGCAAATCTATGAACGACAAGTGTAATCCTACACCATTCAGAACTTCAAAAAAAGGGCTGAAAGCTGAACAAAAAAGAAAAGGACACGTGATGAAAAGTCATTGTGGCAAGACAGGATCTATCAGCAAAAATCTCCCATTAAATGTGATGTGTTGACTTGCTTTTAGAAAGCAGGTTTGTATAAAGCTTCTTTAAAAGAGAAGTTTCCTGCTTTACAGCAAGACTGGAAATGGCTATAAAATACACAGAGATTTCATTTTATTCATGGTCTATCTGGATAACTAACCACAAGCACTTGCCTTACAGCAACTCTAGCAAAAACCCAAGAAGTCTGACCAGCGCTACAGGACCTGAATTTCAGAATAAAAACCATCATCTTATTTCCTGCTCCACAAACTGTCCACTCAGCTTCCCATGGTTCCACTGCAGAACAAGAAAGTTTCCAGCTAATGCACAAGTGACAAAGGAAAAATGATTTGTTTACATGCACTTGCAACATAAAAATCTTAAGTCTGAGTCTGTCCAAGGCAGGATATAAAATGGTATGTCAAAAGCACAGGAAAACAGTGGACTTATCAGAGCACTTGTACTTCCAGGGGAAAAAAATTAAACCAGGTCTTCCTCATATAAATATCAGGAATACTACAGTTTTCATTCTGAGGGCATCCATTTTAAATGAAATACGTGTTTTCTAGGTGAAACCTCATCTGTCTTGCCTTTTGGGAGAATTTGTGTATACTGTGCATACATAGTTCAGGATGGGAAAGCTTTCACACCAGTCAAAGCAACAGCTCAAACCCCATGGAACTGAACCACAATCCAGGCTTTACTTGGGAATGGCAAAGGAACAGGGATCCCTCAAGCAAAGCTTCTTACACACCAGCAAACGGAGTTCTTGCTTCTACGGAGCACTATAAAATAGGCTTTTAACAATCAGTATTTCATTTTCCAGCCTGCAATGTGTCCCCAAAACAAAAGAATTTTTGAAAGGGAATTTTCCTAAGCTATCTTTCCTGACACTCCACACAAATACAAAAATTAGTATTTTCTAATTTTTGAGCAATAGTGTTATTTTTTAGTAACACTCTCACACACATTTATATTCAGTTATTATTAAAAGATGGAAGCAAAATAGTTTAATAAACATTTCAGATTGTTCAGTGAGTCAGACCATCCATCAGCATCCAAAACACACCCTCCCCTTCTCTCTTGAGAAATGGCTTGTGAAGAAAAAGCTGATTAAAACTTTACCAAGCAGTACCCTTGGAGAACTTTAGTTCCACATCTATCAAGAGATCACAGCATGAACCCAAAGAAAACTTTCTGAAGTCCACAGATAAGTAACATCCTCTTCCAAATGCTTTTTGCATTAGGTCCTCCCAGAGGATATTTGGAAAAGGGACTTAGTGTTTGGTTGGTTGTTGATTTTTCTAAAACCCAGCACATCATGTTAACAGCAACAGAAATAAACAGCTCCTCATATAAGAAATTCAGATTATATTTCTTCCATCTCTTAATGGTCAGAACTTTTTCTTCTAAATGAAACTGCTTGGAATGTCACAGGCTGGCTTCTCTTTAACAGCTTTTAACATAAATTATTAACCTTGACTCCTACTTCAGCAAATGCAGAGAGCAGTGCTCTGGCTACTCTTCTTGTTTAATAAAAACCCAAAGTTTTGGAAGAGAAAAAAAACTAAAAGACCTGACAAAAATTGAAATTCAATCCTGAAAGTCCTGCCTTTGACTTATTCTGGCAAGTGCACTAGCGAAGCTAACACAGCTTGTGGATGGCAGTACTTACCTCTACACAAGTCACCTTTAAAAGGCTGACTTTGGTTCTTAGCAAAACAAGACCTTCATTTTTATTTGTTCTTTAATGAAGTTTTTTATAAAAGGAATAGAAAACAGCAAATGTATCTAACACCTAAAAAGACCATGCACAAAATCTACCATCCAAAAAGAGAAGATGCTCTCATTTTCCTATTAATCAGCAGCATAACCAACAACCAGACAGGGTAAACTGATTAGTTTCTAATTATTTATAATAATATTGATTAAGAAGTTATGGCTATGATAGAAAATTAGTCCTATTTTTAATCTAGGATAAAGACTTAACCACTTGCAACCAAATTGAGGTGGGACTGTTTGTTAGTGAGAAAAGCTGCAATTTCTTCAATGCATTTCATTTAGGCTACAAATGTGAGACATTATTAAGATGTTCAGGATTTAAAAGATGCCCATTTTTAATTAACTACATATCTGATAGGAATGATAAATGTAAGCAATATTAGACCCAAAGAGATTAAGCCTTGTAAATGCATGTGACAAACGACTGATGTAACGAATGGCTTCTATGAACCAGAATAAATTGAGTACTGGACTCTGGAAGCTGGTTTTAAATTAAACTACAATAGATGTTGAGCAGGATAACACATCTTATTTCTATTTTATGATAAACCCATTTAAAGTGATAAGGTTTCTAAGCTTAACCAACTTCACATGGTAGCTTTAACATTTTAGTATCTGCATTAACAGCAGCAAGAAAAACAAACTATGATAGTGTGAAAATTCCCTCACTCACATTCATCCAGACAATATCATGTACATCAAAAGGGACTGTAATATTTACTCAGGTCAAGAACATAAAAGATTCTGGGCCATTCAGGTGTAACAGTTGAGCACCACCAATGGATGTAATTAAGAGCCACAGAGAGCCCTATGACCTCCAGCACAGCAGTTCAGGTAGTAAAAAACCAAGTAAAAAATAAAATAAAATTTCAAAATCCCTGCATTTCACTCATTCCTGCACTGATCTGCTGTGACCTTGAGCATGTCATGTTGCCCCACTCCACCTTATCTAAACTTATGGTGACATTTGTATGAAGGGCACTCTCCCAACTCGTATTTACACAGTGCCTTACAGAATGGAGCTGCAACCTCAACCAGGACACACGAAACCAACTCTAGAGTCAAATAACAGCACATATGCACAGTTTTGTATTGACTGGGATTTAAAGATACTTCCCCTTTGTAAGAACAACACCAGCAGAATACATTTCTAAATAATGAATTGATTACTATGGATTTTGAAGTCATGCTAAAAGAAAAAGAGTTTTCACAACAGACAGGCAAACTGGAAGTTACCCAGGGGTTGCTTAGTTATACTGCAGGACTACTTTAAAAGCTCCTTCAGACATTGCAGCAGAACTGGAACAGTAGGTGCAGCCTCTCATGATGTGGAGTTAAGTCCACATGGTAATTTGCACCATTCTTGTCCATGAATTCCACAGTGCCAATACAACGGACTCTCTTAGAGATCGTTCAAAACCTCGGTGAGACAATGCTACCACTGTGAAAATCACTTGTCTTAAAAAGCCATGATTTTAAATTTTAGTTCATGATTGTGATGTTTTAATACCAATTCGATTACATCAACTCACACTCAGTGTTCATAAATACCTACTAATTATATGTAGAAATAAGGTTGCCCGAAACAAGCCCTAGGGTGGGAGAGGATGGTGGAATGTGGCTAATAAAAGCCACCAGAATTCCAGCTAGAGCACTACTGGTTTAAATGGGCCTTCAGAATACTACTAGAAAATTCAGAACCCTTTAAAATATATTTTAAGATATTAATATTTGGATGAAATGTCATACATGTCTAAAAAAATGAGTGAAAACTGCCAAACACCTTGTTCTAAATACTGTGCTGTCTTTGTTGGAAGAGGCTGATTTTCAAGCTGTCAGAGTTGTATTAAATTAAATGCTTGGACAAGAAAAACGTTTTACAAAAATTTATTGTAACCATCAAATACTTAAAGGCATTCTGCATTAAATACACTATTAACTTCTTAATAAACAGAACTACTGCAAACATATCAAACAGTACCATTTAAAAGATCAGAAGGACCAATAATAGTTACACAACAGAAGATGAAAGCATACAGCACTGTATGGCATAGTATGACCCACTTGGATATTGCATTTTGGCAAAGATGATTTCAAGACTATTAATATTCATGTCATGCACATCCCCAGGTATGCAAATAACAGAACATCTAAACTAGAGACTTGCAAACAGGAGAGTTCCCACACTACAAACACCCAGCAGGTACTCGGTACCCTCTTTGGCCTGGAAGAAAATAGGCAACTTCTCTGAATCAGTAGGTAAACTATTCAAACACTTTGTGTTGAGTAAACAGAAGAACAAGTTTTTAACCTCTCGAAATTTGTTCCATCTTTTTACAGTTTATAGCTCTAATTTTGGTGCCAAGTACAACACACGATTAAGGTAAAGTCAGACTGCATTACCAGTTAACATGTCTGAAGGTTGACAACACTGTTTATTGACAAAACACCTCCCCGTCTCATAGATGTTCAAAAGATCCCCTAAATAAAAACTTAACAAAACAAAGTACAGAAACTGATTTTTAAAGCCCAAATTTATATTACTGTTCGTTAGCAGTTAGGTTCATTCATTTCCCAATAGAGCTCTTAAACTCACGGTCGAGTTCTGTCAGAAGTGTTTGTGCGGTAAATACTGAACCCCTGACAAAGGTGTACTGGTTTAGTTATCAATCAGAAACTCTCAACAACAACAACAAAAAAAAACCCAAAAAAACCAGAAAAAGGAAAAAAATTAATTAAAACAGGACTGAAATTAAAACAGAATTTTAAAATATCTTGTTATACCAAAGTTTACATGTTCTGCTTATGACCCTGTGCTGTCAAGTCCCTAAAAAGCATCTTTCTTTAAAGAGCTGAATTACTGGGTAAATTTGATGGCTAAAAACACACAAGAACTAATTCAGCAGCAGCATTTTGATGCCAAACTGAGGTCCGTAAAGGATATAAAACAGTGTTTTTAAAATTTACTTCAGCCACATATCAAAACATACAACTCTGTGAAACAAGGATTCCATATTCTAAACTAGTAAGGCTCAGAAGCAGAAAAAGACTCCACCAGCAACTGGTCCCACACATGCTATATGGCCAAAACTAAAAAAAAAAAGATCAGTTTCTGAAATACTGTATAAAAATTTGTTGAACAGCTCTTCAGTCTAACTACGGTAATTTCCAAAAAGAAACTGTGGCTCGGAGCTGAGCAATACTTCATGTTGTGCATTTACTTGTTAGGAAATGAAGCTTTTACATTTCTAGCCAGGCTAATTTTGATAGCTACAATGGTACTGGTAAAATATGACATGTCTTAGCTAACTGTATCTTACAGAGATTCTTTTTTATTGATTTCGAAACTGAAGCAATACATATAAGCCACAATTCTGAAAATATCTATGCAAAGACTTAAAATATATAATTAGTCTCTTTGATACCAGTTGAGCTTATGCACACTGCTTGTAGAATCAGGGCCTTAACTCACATTAGTCACTTCAGGTACTCTTTAGTGGATTAAAACTCAGTTGAATTAACAGCTGAAAATATCTTAATATGGTTTCCCCCACATTTGTGCTTTCTCTTTATTGAGAAAAGGCGTTTCAATTAAAAAAGCATATTAAGTAACAGTAATAACCAAATTCATTCTGAAAATATTGCAGCACTGCATATTGCACAGATGCAAATTGTCACCTTCTACTCCCAGAACTAGCTGAAATTCACATTTAGCAGCAGCAGCTTTTTACCTGCCTGCGAGATCCTTGTCACCAACCTCCCACTCGCACCGGGAACCCCAGCGGGACAGTGCTGCAGTGCATTGAGAACACCCCCTAGCCAGGTGTGTCAGCTACCACTTCTAAACACTTGCTTTGCATTTCTGGCTCTGGGCCTCTGTTTTCTGGCCCCGTGTTCACACTTGCGGGAGGCCCGTGAGCGAGTCTTTACCGGGCAGGCAGCCGTGCTTTTTACCACCTGCTTGCTCCTCCGTTGCGCCGGTTTGCGCCCACGCCTAGGGTGTGTTATAATCGTTTTTAAGTCCTTACGGAGGGTATCATACCTATTCTCAGGGTCGTCATCATCATCATCTTCCTCCTCCTCCATTGGGATAGTCCTTGATAGAGCCTCTCCCTCATCTCCTGAAAAAAAAGCCCAACGGGAAAACACTTAACGCATGTAAACCCAGCAATAAGCAACGATACGTGAACTACGTCGCCATCAACAATCCCAATTTAAAACGAGCTTGCTAATACCACTTTTCTACCAGTTACCTGTCTTGACATATGAAAATAAATCTAGTTTTTCAATGCACATTCTGCTTGCTGCTACACACAACTTGCAACTCGTTCCTAATTACATACTGTGAATTTGGGATTTTACACCAAAACACAAGAGACAAAATACTCTACCCAGGAATCAGAAAGACGTTTCCTAAGAAATTATTTGCCCTAAGAAGTTACTTGCTCTGTCAGAAGTTCCACTAGTGAGTTTGTGCAAACTGAAAAGAAGGCACAAACAAATACAGGACAGAACTGCTTCCCAAGCCCATGGGCTGCCATGAGGAAGTACTGGAGAACACTAATTCTTCCTATTTTTGCTTTCAGACCATGAGTGTGTGTAAAGAGTTGTATTTTGAGAATCCCACATGCTATCCTTACTGCAAATATCCAAACTCAGCTGCACTACATGGCACTGTTCCATATACAAAGGACATCAAAACCAACAGCATGGGACCCAACGGCGTGGGACACGTGACAGAGAAGGAACAGCACAGTGTGAAACCTGCCCTTAAGCTCCCCTGCAGTCTCCTGGCTGGACTGAGGAATTTGGACTGTTTCTAGCACATTCCCAGGCCTCTGCCCTTGCTTTTCTCTCTTTTTTTCTTGCATGCAAGTCAGACAAATCTGCTAGGTAGTAAAATTAGGCTTAGGAAAAGAAACCTCACAATCCTCATGAGCTGAGATCCCCTGATCCATAATTTCTGTTTATTTTCTGTCCATGAGGACTGAAGGACTGGACTAAACTAAGCTGTGAAGGGTACACTCCAAGATGATCACAGCAAGTCCCTCATGTGGATAAATAAAAGCATCCTGTTGGTTAAAAAAGATCCTAAGTCTCATTCAATGATCCATCTACACAGCTTATTCAGACACAGAACAGACTCCTTCATTAATTCACCTACTAAGCCAAAAGCAAACTGCAGAGAAAGGGCACATTCTTCTCTGAAAATAATCTAACATGGGCAGAATTTCACAGAATCAAATGGTAACTAAGGCTGAAAGAGACATCTGGACATGCTCTACTCCAACTCCATCCTCAAAGCAAAGCTACCTCCAAAGTCAGGTCAGTTATTTCAGGGCCTTGGCCTGTCAAGTTTTCAGCACTTCCAAGGACAGGGATTCCAAAGTTCACCAGGGCAACCAGTTTCAAGCTTTGACCATGCTGAGTGTAAGAACACTTCTCCTAGTATCTGTATCAGTTTTCCTTGCCAAATGCTGTATCCACTGCCTCTCATCCTTTGGGCACACATCCAGCTCAGCCTCCCCTGAAACTGCCCATGAGGTGATTTGCCCACAGAAATTCAGACACCCCATTTTTAGCATTTTGTCTCCAGTCTAAACCAAGCCAGTCTTCTCTCTCAGTCTAACTCTACTATCAATCATCCCACACCACAATCTTGTTGTTCCAATTTCTACCCTGCTATCCATCTCTCCAGCAATAACCCAATCTTTCCACTTGTGACCTGCCAATGAAACAATAGCTCCCACTGCCTCAGATACCTTCTGATATATTAAAACCAGCTTTTTCCTCTTGGGTTGTTTCAATACCAAGTCCATGAACTGTACATGAGCAATTCCATTTTTAAGGCACTGCTTGTCCAGTGATGCTGAAAACCATCACTGAGTGCCACCAATTGTCTGTCTATAGGAGAGTTGTAATGGCTGTGGCAGCAACCACATGCAAAAAGCCAGTTCATTACTATGCAAACCATGAATTAACTGCAATTTCCCCCGGCAGAGGCATCACGGGAAAACATTTAAGGCAGCACTCAAGGAAAAGCCCTACAAGTCCCAGTTTTATCTGCATAGATACAACATATGAAAACAATAAGCAGTAACAGATTTCTAAGTAGCTGTTCTAAGCCTACACGGCTCTTGTGAGGCATAAAAATAATCTACTTGATTTTTAAATGTGTATTACAATGCCATAGGTCTCCAGAGTCACCTCCAGTGCACAGACAGGAGGGGATAAATTTGAGTTCATCACATCATCTACTCCTTCAAACCAGTTTCTGCTAAATAGTCCCTGGGCGGGTGAGGCAAGGGCCAGGCTTTGGAAAGCTGGACTGCAAGGCAGCTCCAGCTGCAAATACTGCCTGGAGTTTTTAAAGCACCTCCATTTACAGTGACATCATTTTTTTCCTCAAGGCACAAGCTGCACGAACTGGAATCAGGGGATCTTACAGCCACAGGATAGTTTGGCTGGAAGGGAACTTTACAACATGTGCTTCCAAATCCATATCAGAAGACCCAACAGGCTGCAAACATTTAAATGTATAATTACCTACTGATGAATATTTTTTGCTTCTGGATTATTAAACGCCACCCAAATCTTACAAAAGTCCCTCTGTTAATATTTTAATATGTGGAGATGAACATCTTTTGCACACCTGATGACTGACAAAATCCTGCATCACCAGACAGCATCAAGCTTTCGGTCACCGGCCTGATCTTCTGCTCGTCGCTGCTTCCATCGCCTGTGGAATTCTGATCATCATTTTCTTCCTTATCAGACGAGGAAGAGGAAGTGACAACCACCTTCTTTTTTGCCACCTTCTTTTTTAAGTTGCTCTTTTTACTTTCTTTTACTGATCCTCTTTTAATCTTTTTCTTAGTGTCTTCGTAAGACTCCTCATCAGAAGAGGATGAGTCATTCTGTTCTTTCTTGGAAATTTTCTTTTTGTGGCTCATTTTTTTCTTTTCTTTCGTATCAGTTCGTTTTTTACGCCGCACGGCATCATCAGAAGAACTCTCCTCTTTTTGGGGAGATTTCTCAGTATCAGAGGATAAATCAATGTGTACTCTTTTAGCTACTCTCTCTCTCAAATTCCTCTTTTCTGTAAACACGGGCTCCTTTTTAATTTTGTCGTTTTCAGAAGAATTGCTACTTCCTTTCTCTGGAGATGACTTATCAAGATCAGAAGAGGAATCATCTTGTTCTTTCTTGAAACCTTTCTTTTTCAAATTTTCAGATTTCTTTGCTTTGCTTTCTGATCCTTTTTTGTTCTTGAGTCTGTCTTTGGAAGACTCCAACTTCTGCTCTTTCTTCGCCGATTTCTCAGTGCTCTCAGAAGAAGAATCGTCCTGTGCCTTTTTCTTTTTCAAATCCTTCTTCTTCTTAACGTCAGGACTCTCCTCTTTCTCCAGTGAAGACTTCTCAACGTCAGAAGACTCATCGTGTTTTCCCTTTGCAGATTTTGAGTCTCTGTTTATTTTCTCCTTAGCAGCTGACCTCTTACCCGTTTTTTTATCTTTAGAAGAGTGATTAATTTCCTTCTCTGGGGAAGACTTCTCAGCATCATCATCTTCAGAAGATTTACTTCTCTTCTTCTTCAGATTTACCTTTCTCTTACTGCTTACTTTTTTCCTCTGCTCTTCCTCAGAGGAATCATAACTATCATCTTTTAGTGAGTACATTTTCTTCGATTTTTTTGCAGCCTCAATTTTACTCAGCATTTTTATCTCTTTTTCCAACTCAGAATCATAATTTGAAGACTCTGAGTAGTTTTGTCGTTTCTTTTTAGCAGCAGCAGCGTTTTTAGCTGATTTGCCTCTTTTAGCATCTAAATCTGAACCGGAACTGGAACTTTTCCTTTTTCGTTTCCCGTTTTCATCCTTTACTGGTTGACTCTTTTGAAAATCTGAAGTCTTCTGATTATCTGCTGGTGCTTCACTGTTGCTCTCACTGTCTGAGGAGCTGCGACTCATCATCCCTGCTTCTTTAAGGACAGCTGGCATCTCGTCGGAGTCTGAGCTGTGATCTAAGTCGTATGGCTTTTTGGATTTGGAGAGTTTGGTAGGACTAGGACCATCAGCAGGGCTGTCAGAAGAGTTTCTTTTATCGTTTTTCCTCCTGGGTTGCTTGGATGGTTTTCTCTTCTGTTTTTCATTGCTCGTGTCATTGCTGTCCTCTTCTGAGTTGGATGTCAGGGGGCTGATGTCCGTGGGGCGCCTCAGCGGGGTGGTTTTGACGCGCGGAGACCTCCGGAGATCCGCGTCCTCCACGGGCGCAGCCTCGCTCTCCGTGGAGGGCTCGCTGCCAACATTATGGTTTTGTTTTACAGAATCACAGTTTGCTGCTCTAGGTTGAGATGCATCAACGTCTTTAGATGCATCATCTTTACTGTCCTTTTCTAGACTGTTGTCTTGATCGTCAGCTTTAACTGTAGACTCTGAAAGGGAAACAGGAGTCAATTTTACTATCAATTCTTTTGTTCCTTTAGCTGATGATTTTAACTTGGTACCACCTTTGGCATCTTTCACAGGAGCATTCGATTTTGTATTCGAATTTAGAGTCTCATGATCTGCTGCTGTGTTTCCACTGTCCTGCTCATCCGATGGCATCTGAATCTCCATAGCAGATTCCAGAGTCTCAAAAATATCTTCAGGAACGGATGAGGGGATGGACACGATATCCATGTCTAAAGCCTCTGTACTGTTGGGCTCATACTGCGGTTCTTCATTTCTGCCAGACTTTTTCTCTTCCCCAGGAGCTGCCTTGTTATCTGTCTGTTCCACTGAGGGAACACTTTGATCCATGGGCTCGCTGTCAGGCCGCTCCGACACAACTTCTTTCAGTGTCTGTACAGCGTCATCCTCTTTTAATGCCACATGTTCCTTTCCTTCATCTTTTTTCACCTCATTTTTTTCTGATCTAACCTCAGTTTTTTTCTCTTTGGTATTTTTATCTTTGATTTTAACATTCAATGCTTGAATCTCCAGGTTCAGGCCTTCTTCTAGTGACAGATGAGCTTTTTTCATGTCACTCAGCACGGATTTAAAAGCTTTCAGCTGGCACAGTTGCACAGTTGGGCTTATTTCTACATTTTCTGCAGCGTTTTTCAAAAAGCTTACAAAGCTAGAATTCAGATTTGTTGTAGTTTCAACCAGTTTTTTTGTTTTCTTAAGCAAGTCTTTTGGCACCATTAGTGCTTTATAAGAATATGTTAGTGAACCTGAATATGAATTATCTAGTTTTTTTTCTTCCCCATTACAATTTGCATTATTTCTCTTTGGAGAAAACTTGACCGTGTGGTCATATATTTTACTTTTTTCATTTTCAACTTTCATCTTTTTTTTGTTTTGTTGAAGTAACTGTTCTAAATTTTCAAAGACACTGTCACACGCAGTGACCAAGTCCAACAAAGGCTCTGGATGGCAAATATAGCAGTGCCACTGGTTATTTTCATCCAGGATAGTCGAGAGCTCCTTTCGGCCCAGGTTGCGCAAAATGCACTTTTTACAGAAGGCGTTATGGCAAAAGTCACAGCAAATCAGATTTCCACCTTCAGCACACCACCTGCAATGAGATTGAGAAAGGTAAGAGTCGTGTCTCCACATCAACAACGTGATACATTCTTAAGTTCCCCATATTTAAAAATTCAGGTGATGAACAGATATCCATTACTTGAAACTGTTATTGAAAGCGTGGCTGAAAAGCTCAACTGAGAATTGCAGTCAGAAAATTCATGTGTCAGATTAACAGCTCACAAAGCTGAAATGGTCAGTAATTTTCAAACACAACTGCAGCACTGATTTCTTTAAAGAAGAGAAAAAATTCATTAAATCCTATTTTCCCTGTTTCTTCTGAAAATTTGTGATTTATTTTATAGCAAAATTAATAAGCTTATGTCTTTCTAGGCTTAACTCATATATTACTACTGCAGGAGCACACGAAGACTAGAAAGTGGTGGACAATAAGCTCATAGAAACCAAAGACTGCACAATTTTGACTGAATTACACATTTAGATATTTGACATAAGGACAAAGAAGTGCTTTAGCATTTCAAAACTGGGAGATGCATCTGGAGAACTGAGTTTCTGTGGCTCACAAGGTTTAGAATGTAAGATTCTATCCCAACCCTTAAGGTGTTAGGAAGGTGGCATGCTATTGAACTAAAAATGTGGTCTCTTAGAAGTGTTTGTTATTAGATTTCTTTATAAAATGTCTTCCTGTTCATTACTACAACAACAATCAAACAGTTAAAAAAATCCTGAGGTTCAATATTTCTTGGTGACAAATAATTGCTGCTTCAGCTCTTACGTACTTGTCTGTAACGACTGCAAGAAAAAAGATCCAGAAACCAGGAGAGCTGTGGGTGTTACCTCAGGTTTTGTACACTTTCACATTCTGTACACACTGCAGTTTTTGTACACTTACCTACACTGTTCATCCATCCCATCTGAGTCACGACTGATGTCATCACTCATGTAATACTTGTAGCAAGTCTGTAAAGAAAGAGAGAGGACAAGGAATTCTTTATTAAATCTCAACTTAAGGCTTCAGCAATTCATTAGATTTCAGCATGCATTAGAAGCAAGCCAGTAAAAGCAGCAGCTGTAAGGTCTTCAGCATTCTAAGCATTTTACATTTGTTTTAATCTAAAAAACATCTTCCATGGATAAAACAGGTCCCAAACCACGACTTATTTAGATGGCTCAAGGTTTGTTTGAAAATTAAAGAGGCTTTTGTTTGATGGCTGCATATTTGTGTATTTTAGAACATCAGCTGAATATTTCTCTCCAGTCTGAATGTTTTTTCCATCTATTTCCTAGGTAAACCAACACCACATCCTCCCTGACACATTTTATCCTACATAAATGACAATTTTCAGCTGGATGCTCCTTATGTTAGTGCATGATGCCGTAAGGCTTTAGATGAAAATGTCTTCAGCATTTATCATGATGTTAACATCCAAGAATTCCATTTCTGGGTGCAAACTAAGCACCTTCACTGAAAATTTGACAATGGTAAGAAAAAAATACAAATGATTCACCTAGAAGTATTGATGGCTTCAGCTGCTGAATTGTTTACACCAAATTTTGAAGGTTTGGTGTTATTTTTTTCCCAGTTGTTAGTGAAGAAGGTTCTCCCAGACTTGTAGTTCTACTCTGAACAGGCATTAATACAATTCAGAATCCAGAGGAGGCTTCATCACCTGAATTTTAAATGATGGTGCCCCATTATCTGGAACAGACTTGCGCATCTGTTCAACTAAACTATCCAAACAACCAAAATCAACGTAAAGCCCCAGTAAAATCTGATGTTTAGACACTTGATGGAACAGTCACAGTCAAAAGAGAACAGCTTCTCAGGTCTGGGACTGTTTACCTAAGCAGGACAAAAGTAAGAGTAGAACTAGGCACAGAAATAATGGAAGAGCTGGAGTACAGAGGTCAGGGGCTCCCATTCCTCCCTCTCACATTAACATAAGGCCATGTTCAATTAAGTAAAAATGCAGAAAATCAAGGGAAACAACCCCTGATGTAATTCAATTAGCAGAGCTCCCAGTCAAGAGCTGCTACTGAGCCCAACACCCTGACCAGGTTACAAAAATGACCCAGGTCACTGGTGTGCACTGCAGGAACATGGACAACTACAGCCACGTGCTGAGGGTGTGCAAGGCCAGAACAGGAGCTGGGACTCCAATGGAGATGGGAAAAGGTCACCATGTGAGCTGACTTTTGGAAAAGAAACAAGCCAGAACGAAGAGCCAGCACACCAGACTGGATGGGCATGGCTGAGCCAGTTTGTCAGCTGAGTATGTAACACTAATGAGGAACTGGGAAGAGGGAGGAGGAGAGAAGAGCAAGGAAATGCTTTATGCGTACTTTATAACATGGAACTGTAACTCTATCTTTAGCAGTATCTTTATAAATACAAAACCTCCATGACTGTAGGAATATGCAGGAGAGATCTCTGCAGCTCTCTGAAAATTACCAGAGGTCTCCACCACAGGAGGCAGGGACATTTCCTTCCTGCCCTGTCCCACCTCTTCCCACTGCAGCCAACTCAGGGCCTCTGTGGAGCCACCAGGAAGCCACACAGCTGAAAACTCAGATACTGGGCTTAAGGTTATGGATTAGACCAGCACTGCAAAGCTGCCATAAATTAAAACAGTCCAGGAGCTGGCAGAAACAGAGATGGCTTTGAAGCTGCTTTTCTGCTCCTTCTTTCAGTGCTGTTTTACATGGAATGCTTTACCAGGAGATGCAGACTTGAATCTGTTCTTAAAATACATTATGAGTAGGCAGAAATTTCAGACAGATCATTTAACATTAAAAATTCACTAAGATTATACCCTTAAAGCTGCAGAAGTAAATAACAAAGAAACCACAACCACTTTAACTGGGATATAAGAAAAAAGGAATATAAATTTGTAAGTATATTTGCCTTTTTTTTCCTCCTTTTAGTTTCCTTAATTGTAACAGCTAATGACTGAAAACTTCATTGACTAGTGAACAAGAATTACTCCCACAAAAATCCCAGCCAAATCAACTAAGATGACATTTTGAAACAAAAACAATCAGTTTAGCACATACCTTACAAATAAGCACTTTCAGTGTAGGATGTCTATAGATTGAATCCTTTTGAAAATGGTTCACCTGCTGCCCACAAGCTGTACAGCTTACAATTCCATGGAGTCCTTCTTCTACAGAGAAGATTACAAACCACACATTAATTGTTCTCATTTTTATTTAAGAACTCTGTATATACCTATTCCATTTTCTTACAATACTCTGGCCTGTCAGGTTTCCCACATGCCTTTATTTCTGCACCACCCAGCACCAGAGAAATCTTTCTGTAACCATTTGCCATTCTAAGACTGAATTTTCCCCTGATTTCTATGCTTCACTTGGGATCAAGACACAATTCTTTCCCTTTGAGAGGTTTCATTTGGGTTAACTGATCACCTCATAAAAACACACCTAAACAAGAATCCTCACTAAAATTCTTTCAGAGCAGTTCTTATATTCTGGACAACACTCCCTATTTAATCTTTGTTCAACAAATACCATTGCAATTCATGTTTGAATTACAACATTTCTTTCACACACCGTGTCAGTTTCTCAAAGAAAACCATGAAAAACTCTTACAGAAAATGCAAGTAATCCTTGTAATAGTGCCTGAAAAACCTTTTGTCACATTTTATTCCCTTCTCAATGGCAGTTTTTGGGTTTTTCTGAAAATATAATTTTGCTATGATACATATGTTCTCCCCATGTTGCTGACTGTCCCATGGTGTGTGCACCACCCTGCTGTTGCACCTACATTTGGCCAAGAAAGCCTTTTTTTAAAATGCCTATCTCCCAGTTCACTTCAGAAGGGGTAAACGTGGGCCATGCCAGGTTCTTAATTAATCTCTCTCTGAGACCTTTTTGTTTTCAACAGCACAAAAAGGAAAACCATTTGTGAAAGTTCTACACTTCCAGAAGCCCATTTGGGATCAAGCAGATACAGGTTTGATAAGAGATCACTTAACTGCGACTTGTCCTTTGCTGTCATGTTCAGTGATTAAGTCAGTAAAGAAATTAACTCAAACAGTTTAATTTAATGATTACAATCTGAGTACAGACTCTGTATTTTTTTCTATTTTTAATTAAATAATCACTACCCCAGAATTAGAACCAAGCACCAACACCACCATGTTAAGGAACTGAATGAACATTCTCAAGACACAGTACAAGCTCCCAGCAATCTGCTGCTGAGCACAACCTCAGATGGCTCAGGGGGCAGGGAAACAGCTGATCCACCCTCCTAATTCAGTGAAATTCTGAATATAGGGTATGTTTGCACCCTCCAGCCATTCCTGACTGCACGTCCTGCAGAGCTCGTGGACCTGCAAGTCCCTCTCAAGAGCTCCAAACCAGCTCAAACACCAGTTTCAAACGCTGCCGTGACCGTGGGTGAGCACACCCATCACATCACACTCCTCGGGAAAGAATCCCACATTCTGCAGCACAGAATCCAAGCCTGGCACACATCACAGTCCTAAACTGCTGCAGGAATCACTGAGGGTCCCAGCCAACCCAGGGAGAACATGATATTCCCTGCCAAATCCTGAGCCACTTCCCTCTTCTCCACAACCAAGGGGAAGCACTACAGCCTCCTTCCTCAAACCTGCAAGTTGGCACTGGGAAAAGAGAGAATTTACGAAGCAAACCTTTGTAAACCATGTTACTACCACAAATGATGATGATCCAAAGAAATAAAACTACTACTAATTCATTAATACTGAGAAACTACTTAGTTAAAAACATTAACTGAATTTATTAGCAAAAATATAACCATACCATGCTGCAGACACAAAACTTGAAAATAATGACACAAAGCCTCTTACAGTCTTAGATAAGAGCATTTGGTTGCTATAAAGGCAAGAGTTCTGCTTCTACCACTATTTCTAATACAGGACATATCATTCCTACTAGAAATGCAAATATTTAGAATATATATATATGTCAGGCACAGTACATGAGTAACCCATCCAGATAGACAAAGGAAGGCCTGCAAATTCCCTAGGGATGGAGATGAAAAAAGCTGGAAGGGCAGGTCATACAGACTGTCCTGGAGACGCAGACACAGGCCACAAAGCTCAAGCACAAGTGTCTTATCTTTTTAACACTGTACCCCTGAAGAGTCCTGTTGGACCATATGTAGAATTGTTGTAAGCACAAATGGAAAAAGAATTCTTATATGAACAGGACATCGTGCATGAATAAAACAGAACCAACTTCCAAAGTTCTTAATTTGGAGGAAACATCAATGCTCAAAATGTCACTGACACCACACGAGCCCAGGTGTGTGCACAAGCACACTTCCTCACAGTCACATTTCACTCCCCTTCAACCACAGATGGAGAAACAGCACTCAATAAATTACTTTAGAAGAGAGCAAGCATCTCAAATGATACAATGGGAAGGATGAACAGTGTGTGCAAGAGCTGTTTGCATGAATACCCTGGGTACTGCTGGAGGTGTGTGAGCTAAGATATTGCCAGTAGGGTTAACAAAAATTTCTGCCTTCTTTTTGGCTACATTATACATAATCCTCCCTCCTCTCCTTTACTTTTGGGGGAAAAAAATGAGAGAAATTAATTTCTGTGAGTATTATAATCTACCTCTCAGTTTTAGCAGCAGCTATGGCAAACCAGCTGACACAGCAGCTTTTCAAAGGTAATCCTTAGAAGGGCCCACTGATCGGGAATTTCCCACAATTTAAAAGCAAAACAAAAAAGTCTTTATAGTGTTTGAGGGTTTAGGATTTTTTCTTAGCTCACTGATGGATAATCTGCCTATACATGTCCCTGCTCAAACCTGCTTGCTTTCCTGGTGAGTCAGTGAACGTTCCTGGATCAATGGTGCTCCAATGTAATTCCTTAAAATAGGAATACCTGTAACACCTGATTGCAACCAAGCAACTGTACCTAATGAAGCATCCTATACCTACTGAAAATAAGGAGTTTAATGGGAACTAATCTTAGCTTTCACTGCTGCATTGCAGGGGCAGCAATGGAGGCTAATTTCTATCAGCTAAAATCCTCAATGAACAGAAAGCCAGAAGAGTGGAGGTATTTTTAGGATAATTTATCAGAAATGTGGACAATTTTTAGATGTACCAAATGTGGTCGTAAGCAACAATTTAAACCCGTTTCAATAGATGCTTTAAATTGTATTTACCTCCACGCTTTTTGGGAGCTTCAGGTTTCATTTTAACGGTATTTCTGCTTCTAAATTCAGGCCCTTTAAAATCATCTTTGTCTTCATTCAGCACTGGCTCAGGCTGTACAACCACTGTACCTAGAATAATTTTATTTAGAAATTGGAAACCATTACACATCCAAGTGAAGTGCAAAAGTTCTGATTAATAAAGCCAACAAAAAAAAAAAAAGAAAAAAAAAGAAAAAAAAAAAAAAGGTGCAATCTGTTGACTAAAACTCAACAAAGTTTTGAATGCACAGAGGTTCACAGAAAAAAAACCCCAAAAAACCCAAAAACAACACCACACATTTCAAACTACATCTGTGTTGCAGCTGTAAGACAGAAGCCAAGGACTGACTGGGCTGAGGAGCAAATCCTGCTCTCTCTGCCCTGCTGTGGCACGTGCAGGACAGGACTGCCACACTGCTGGAGGGTGTAGGACAGAACTTGCTACCAATAAAGGACACCACTTAAATCCCTCAAAACCCTTAGAGTAACTATGCTTGTCTCTCTTTGCCCCCTTCTATTCAGTTTCCCTGAAACTGAAATAATTTGATTTATTTCAGCATGAAATAAACAAAAAAGCAATGGAATAAAACCTGCTTGTCTTTAGCATGTTTCAAAACTGACATTTTCATTTAAACAAAGTACTAATCAAAATTATGTGAAGGAAAAAACACATCTTTCCTATTTAAGAGCCCAGTTTTCCTGTGAGGACACTGAAAATAATCTAATACTCTGAAAAAAAATTTTAGAGTGACTGCTCTAAATACTGCTACTCATGCAGTAAACAGCAGCAATTTTTCCTGTAACTTTCGTAGGTAAGAAATGGAGATTAATCCAACTCACACTGCAGCTAAGAGCAGAGGGATGTAGGCCTACAGTGTTAACTGTTTCTAAAAGGTGCTTAAAAATAGATCCAATAATGGCATTTTCCCCCTTGAGTTACTTTTGCTTTCATTGATCTAATTGTAATAACCTCAAAGACAGGACAGTAAAGTAAGACCTCCAAGTGACAGAGCTTGAGACTCCTGCAAAACGACAGAATAAATCATTTTCCCTGTTTTGTGCTGGTTTCACACAGATGTCAGCAGGCATTTGAAATTAAGCCACCAGAACATCCTTGTGCACCCATGGATTAAAATATGCTGGGTTCCAAACTGAAGGTGCTCGGGTTCCTCTTTTTGTGTGGGCAGAAAACCAACAGGACCTTCAAGAGGCATTTTACTAATACATGTGCATTCCAGTGAATTATTTATGCTGCATCATAATCTTGGCTAATTTGCTGAATTCAGAAACAAACAAAAAAAAGACATGACCTACCTTTAGGCAAGCTTTGCATATCTACATCGTTTTCTGAGTTCTCATTTGAAATATCTTCATTTACAGTTTCATCTACGTTTTGTTCATCATCTGACCCAACATATTTTGTTACAACTGTAGGTTTCCTGCACAGACAGGAAAAAAAAGCATGCTCTGACAAACAGCACATACTGCAATTCAGGTAAGCTTTGCAGGCAAAACATTGTATTAACTGTGAAAAACTAAATTATTTTTAAATTAATTAAAGACATTATATGAGATGGGATGTTCCAAGTTACCACAATACATAAATTGTAGGCTAATTTTCTGGTTTGGAAGTCTCCCCTCCCACATGAAACAGAAATTATATACTAATAAAGTATTTTTGTTGTAAAATCAAGGCTTGATGTGTTTTTAAGAAAGTCGCAATTCCAGGAAAGAAGTCTAAATGAAACAGAAGTGAATATCTGTTCATGAATTTTATACATCATTCCAGGTTTAACAGACAGCACAAAGAGAACACAGGTATTAGCAAATTACAAAAAGCATCTTGGCAGAGGAGACGCTTGCAAGGACATGAAGGAAATGCAGAAAGAAATGAAAAAGGATCAGCCGACAGAATTCCACACAAACATAATTTAGAACTGAATCCATGGAAATGAATTTACTATGTCAGGAGAGGGAGAAAATACTACAGAATATGGAGCAAATTTTTCCGTAGTCTGAAGGCAAAGCATGAACTACTGCAGGATACTGGTTTTGTCAGTATAAGGCACAGTATGATAAATGGATGAGTGAAAATCCCTTTAGTGATAAGACAGGAAGCAAAAAAACAGGACTAAAAAAGTATATAAATGAAAAGAGTTCAGCAGGACACTGGATTCAGAAGATGAGGGAGAAACTAAAGCCAAACATAAAACCCCCCATGCAAATATGGCATCAAGACAAACACAAAAAGAAGACTGAAGAATATTAATTCCAGCAGACATGATAAAATAAAGCAACTTGGATTAGAACAAGAGTGAAAAGAGATACAGACTTTTAAAGAGCAGTACTAAGGCAGCTGTTGAAAGCTCAACTCCCTGCACAGTTCACTGGGATTTGACAAAAATCACAGAGGACAGCATTTGAGTGAACATCAGCTGAGAGCAGATGAGGAGGAGTTTGACTGGACCAAGTCGGCTCTTACTTGGCACACAAATGATTTGTCTTCTGTAGGTTCAAGCAGTTGGTAAACAATTCACTCCATACTTTTTAGATCAAAGAGGGGAAAAGGATCAAGCAGGGATATAGCAAATGGCAGCTTCTGCACAGGACAACTCAACAGCACAGTCTGATGCTGCACTCTCCCAACAGTCAAGCACATAAAGCCTTTTTTTCTGTGTATGACCCAAGTCACAGTTTTAGAAGAATCCTACAAGTACAAATAGCAAGACTGAAGGAACTCTTGTATAAACTCCTTTGTCCTGAAGACGTGGGATAATTTTGTCTTTGTTAATAATTATCAAGCTCTAACATCTTATCCTTTCAACCTGAAAAATGGTTTGAATTTTAAGTGTGCTATGAGGCATTTGCTTTACCAGCACTCTGCTAATTTCATGGATTTATACTGGTGAGGACCAAAATATTTGACCCAGTGCACCCACTTTTCTATAGCTTCCCATACCCGAAAAGTAATTTATTTGTTTTTATTTTCCAAACCAACCTTTTGGAACGGGATAATCCTAAGGATTTGGTTCTTTCTGAAGAACTACTTCCCTAAAAACAAGGAAAAAAATGTAAAAGTCAACACATTTGTATCCAAGGGACCTGTCAAAAAAGTTTCTTGCACTAACTAGAACACAACTCAGAAGTCACCAGTACCCTTAAAAAAGTAATTTCAAAAGAGCAGCAGGGAAAGCAGTAACTACAAGTGACAATTTCAACAGTCATGCCAGTTCAGTTCAACTGATCTATGGAGTTTCAGGTCAGAAGTCAGCAGCTCACACAGGTCTGTGAATGCTCTTCATGCTATGTGAAGAAACCATCCCCTTTTCCAACGCACCATTCCAGAGGGTTCTGGCACTCAGGAGCAGCAGCAGCCTGCACCCAGGAATTGCCAGCAGAACAGACACTTGTATGTGGCTCATGTGCCAGGATGCACTGGCTGCCTTCATAGCAGAACTCATTTTTAAAGCAGTTTTTGCACTCAGATCACAGCTAGGTCTGGGCAGCTTAGAACACCCGAATTTAGACCAGTAAAGGCAAACTAAGGCAGGACACTGGCACTTATATTTTCTCTACAATGTTAAGATATTGTCCACTGACACTTTCGTGGGGCTGCCCTTGAAAAGGGAACCAGCGTCCTTCCTGCAAGTGTCCGAGACGAGCAGGGTTGCTGCGGATGGGCTCGTTCCGCTGTCCTTCCCCAAGGGAAGAAAGGCACCCCCAGTAACACAGGTCTTGAAGCGTGCCAGAGGTAAAGAAGCTGGAAGGGTCTTTTGTATGGCTTCCAGTAGGTTTTATTAGCTGAAGGGTCCAGGGACAAAAGACAGGAAAAATGAAAGGGTCCAGGGTTCTTATATGGGGCAGAGAAAAGGGAACTAACCAGTGAAGTACAGCAAAAGGGGTGGAACAATAAGAACAACATCCAAGGGGGATAACACAGAGGCGGGAGCCAGAAGAGGGAACCACTGGGGTGTCAAACTGGGGAGAACTTTCTCAAGGAAGGCGGTGACCTTAGACTTCAGTGCCACCCTCGGGCCCACCTTTGGGGCTATCCTCTATCTCTTGGTTTTCCCAAAATTGGATGGCAAGGGCCTGATGGGCGTTTGAGGGCCACAGCCCGCTGGAGGGCTGGGTCACCACAACCGTCCACCAGAGTGTTTCCAACAGGAGAACAGACACAAGTAAGAAACACCACATCAAAAATTTCTGCTCTTGTTTAACATAGATCCAGTATGTCTATTTTTCTTTTTTTTTAAAGGGAGCATATTTGCCTAAAAGGACAACTAAGTACCTACTGTTATCTGAGTAACAGGGTGAAGGGTGATGATATTAATGGGTGCCTCTGACAGTATTATTTAACTATTTATTGTAAAAGCAACAGAGTGAACTCAGCCACTGTGTGCTAGATATGCAACTAGAACTCAAAAGCATTTTTATTCCTACCTCGTCCCTATTGTTCTCCATTGCAGCTGGGCTTCCTTTAGGTTCTCTACTTTTACCTATGGAGAGAAATTGAAGGAGTCCACTGAAATGCAAGGAACGTCAAAAGTTCTTCACATTGCACATCACAGCATTGTTTATGTTTCACCAGCCTGGACAGAAATAACTGTGACTTTCAGAGACAAACTCTTGCACAACTAAAGACATTCCACTGTATGGCATAAATTTTACAGAAGTAATTCAGAGATCCCTTTCAGTTAAGTCCCTGGGAGCCTTCCTGTTGGTGAAGAAATATTGAAGCATTGGAAATGCAACTGCATGCAGAAATAGTATCATTAGTGCATTTTTGCTGATCGCTGAGAAGTTACTACAAGTGTTTTCTCTCACATATCTTGACATAAGAAACAAAGTATTAAATCTGGGATCATGGAACCACAGACAAAAATCCCATTTGATCCAAGTTCTGACTGAGATTTCCTATTTCTCAGTTTTGGGAACTGTGGAATATCAAGCCTAAAGACCTGCAACCTATTGGTACCTGCTCCAATCCACCAGTCTTGGAAATAGAAAGTTTGTGCAGTTCAGTGATTGAATGATTCTTGTATGAAGTTGCTCCAAAAGCTTAGGAACAACAGGATTTTACAGATGCTACTGAGTAAGAAGTACGATTACAGGATACTTACCAGGATTATTTGTGATTTTAACAGAAGACTACTAGCACTGCAACTTCTTTATCCTTAAACTTCAGTTTTGGGGAAAACCAAACCATTTTCTTCTACACTTTAAAAAAACTGAATCACTTAAGAGAATTCAATACTGGATATTTGACCTCTGCTGAATTATTAGAGTAAATTTCAGGGAAATCATGCAGCCATTTCCATGTGTGAAGGAGGAAATAAAAAATGGAAGCAGACAATGTTTTTGGCCTTTTTAAGTACCCGAAATTTCTTCTCTAGAATATTACAGACATTCTCCTATTGTGAGGGAGGAACCTGAGATTTGGAAGGAGGGTAACATTTCCTCTGGAGCTTGGATACTGCCCACCTTCTACTCTTGACCAATTTTGCCCGAGTGATAAAGCCATGGAAAATACCAGCCTGCAGAGCTTGGCAGAGCTTCCCCTGCTCTGGCAGCCCCAGCGTGTGCAGAATCTGCACTCAGACTGGCAGCCTGATGCCCATGTGCTATTCCCAAAGCAGCTGAACGTGCTCCAGTGCCGGTTTCTCCGTGCGCGCCACTCCCGCGTGCTGCAGCCATCCCCTCCCAGCTCAGGGCTGACCTGGCTGCTCCTGCCCCAGCCACTCCAGGGCTACCAGAGAGAGAGCAGGGCTACCGACCCCTGGGATTGCTGCTCCGGGGAAGGAGCTGAGCTCTTGGAACAAGAACAGGCAGTCTGGCTCTCCTGAGCTCTCCTGCCGGCACACATGCAGTGGAGAGGAGGGAGACATCCAGTTCCAGTGCACGGGGGATAAAGGAACATTATTAAGGCTATAAAGCAAGTACTGCTTCCTGTTTCAACTGACCTCTGTGTGTGGCAGGGACATAAATTTAGGATATGAAGTAGTTTCAGATAAGACCCAACTGACTGCTAACATCCAGCCCTCCTGGGCCACACTTAACCACCTTCATCATCATCTCCCTCCTCACAACACTCTACCCAATAGTTCACATATACTCCAAATGCTGCAACCAAACAAGATCCATTACTAAATAAATCTGATTTGGCCCCAGTCATATCTATAACTTCTGCTTGTAATGAGCATCCTGTGGATTAAAAAAAAAAGCAAGCACAGTTGCTAAAGACACTTTCATTATGCACAGAACATTGGGAGGGGAAGGAAATTTGCACAATTAGTTCTGGCATTTCCTAATATTTAAGTGTTTAATCCTGACTCTTTAATACGTTCTTTTAGATCTCAAAACCAACACTATGTATGTCTGCTATGAATTTGCGAGTGTATCCATTTCAAAGACAATCTGTGTTTTACGGCGAGGAACCAAATGCTAATTTTTAACTACAGAGAATAAAGGGAGATTTCTTTTTCCCAGTGTGCTCCTCAGCAAAATTTCACTTTGAGATGCATCTACATCACAGTTTATTTTACTATTCTGCTGAAGCATCACATGAGTAGTTTCTTTTTCCTATGCTAACAGTTTGGTTTGATGCTGACGCGAGGAGGTGAGTGCCACAGGCAGCATACTCTCTCTAAACAAAACATTAAAAGATAAAAACTACATGCCAGAAAACCCATAGAGGATAATACTTAAGACAACAGGAGTTTGAAAATAAACTCTGTAATACAGCAAGCACACTCTCATTCTCCTGCACTCCACCACATCAACACAACTTTTAGCTCATTAAACAGTAGAGATTGAAAGGTTTTGCACCCGTATCCAGTCCAATTTAAAGTAAGACACAAATTTAACAGTTAACTTTGAAACAGGTTTTATTCAGTACTGACATGAAATAACTTCACTTTTAATCACTGTCATCCAAGTGTTTAAACTTCATTACCTATTTCTAACTCAGAAGTAAAAATTTCCAATATCAATTCTGACCTAGTGTAGGAGTCTAGTTTTTTTAAAAGCATTATTTTCTTTTCAAGTGTTTCCAGATTATATGTAGAAATCTTTTCCAAATTACTATGAAAGCATAATCTCCAGAACTTCTTCCACACCTACAAGAACTGCAAAAGCCTTACTGAAGCAGAAAAACCAAGACACTGCATTTATAAATTCAGGAACGCTGAACAAGGAACTCCTAGCACAGCAAATACATGTGTGTTTGCTATCTCGTGTTTCATAGAAGGGAAATTACCAGAAGAGTAGGTTTTTTTCAGCTTTAGAAGGATTCAGAGCTGAAATAAATATTGTATCAAAGGCCTATTGTGTATTTATCAAGATATCACCACTTAAATCACATTAAGGCTTCGTATAATTACTCCAGTGAAGTGTGATATAGTGAAATAACAAAATCAAGTTATTTGACTTTAGAATCACATATACATTGAAAATAAACATAAAACGTCTCTTTACCTATACTTTTGTTTTTAGATAATGCTGGAGGAGAGTTTGTGTCCTCAGATTCTTCTGATGAGTGAGCCAAGAAGTCATGGAGTTTCTGTACCAAAGTATTCAACTTGCTTTCACTGTTAAAATACAAGTAATACTTAGAGTTACTTAGATATCTCACTCCAGTTTATCAAGATTGAGAGAAATTATGTTTAATCTCAATTAATACATCCACAAGAGATTTATACATTTGTTTCTGCACGAGTATATCAGAGTAAATAAAAAACCATATAATTTTGCTAAATACTGAGTGAAATAGTAGGTGCAGCCTTATCGACAAAAAAGCACCAAGGATTCTGTTCATAATAAAAAGACTATTTTAAGTCATTTTCACTGTTTACAGTTACTGACAAAATTCAAGAAAGTCTGAGTGGTAATGCTGCTATGACATGAAGACAGCAAAAAATTAATGTTCTACTTGTCAGAAGCCTGATAGGTAAGAATAACAAAATCTTTATTTTATTACCAAAAATGTCATCTTTGGGATATAAACCACTAGAAGTAACAGAAGAGTTTCACCTGCAAACTTAGAAACCAACAGGTCCACTGAATATGACAGTGAATAGTTCAGTGAATACGACAGGTCCACATAATATGAAAGTTTGCTGATGCAAAACTTTTATTAAATCTACCGTCTTCATACATGTTGTATCATGTTAATTTTGTCAAGAAACAACCATGCAGGACCAGATCTTTCCTTGACCTGTTTATTTGAGTGCTGATGATTAATTCATAAAAAGTAGTATCCAGGAACTTCCACTGGACACTTTTAGACCCCAGGAACTGTTAGGCTTGTGTACATTTACTGATTACAGTAAAAAGCAAAACCTCGATCCCAGGCTTTCCTTGAAAAGCTGTTCCATTTCATAACCTCCATGTTACCCCCTGGCATTTTACATGGTTTATTTCAGGTTTTCTCCTCCCAAAACTCCTACAATTTCCCAGGACAAGGCTTTTCCAGCTGCACTGACTGAGGCCAAGGGTGTTCAGCCCCTGTTCAGAAGCTGCCACGGAGCTGTGTGCTCCCTCCCCTCCTATCAGCCCTCTGGAATCTGCCAGCTGATCCCTCCTGACTCATCATGCCTTATCTGCTGCTCCAGATGGTTTTCCCACTGCTGATCTACCCTACCCCCAGGAGAAGTGAGCCCAGATGAAGGATAAAGGCTTCCACCCTTCCCACTGTTTGTTTCCCCATTAATTTCAAAATAGTCTTCTAATAGCAAGAAGAAATTACATTTTCTGTGCCTGTTTTATTGGTCATAGGAATTTTTGAATAATCACCCGGAGCACTCACCTTTACCATCTCTACCATTTCTCTGAACACATCCGTTTATTAACTTCTGACTTTCAATTTAACTGTTATTGCTAAAAAGAAAATCCCATTTTATCAGAAGGACATGAAGGTGAGTGCCCTCTTGAGCAGTGAGTGGAAGGGTATCCTCACATCAATTGCAGTGACTATTCCAACTAGTGAAAATTACCACATAAAACAGTGTAAACCATCCATTTAAAAAAAATTCATCTGCAATTTCTTTAAATCTCCTGAGGTCCTCAAAATAAAACAAAATACCCCTTTGCAATGAAAAGATTTTCTGCATGAGTGAAGGGCACTTTTCTTTTGAGACTACACATGTACCATCAATCACTCAAGCAAGTCTGAAAGAGCGGAACAAAGCTCCTTAACTCTCAAGAGTACCTTAAAATTTTTCTCTCAATCTGTCCAAAATTCTTTCTTTCTAATTACTGGACCCATGCTGCTACACAACTGCCAGTTCCCTAATCTTGGGCTCCCCTTTTTCTCATGGATGGAAGGCACACTTGGAAAACATTACAGAAGACGATAACGGTACACTGCAGCCTTAACAGCTTGCATGCTCTCCTTTAGAAAGGAGATTTAATGACAATTTACTTGCATTAAGTGAAAAAAAAATTAGAGTTGTTCAGAATTATTTGATAGTAAAAGCATATAAAGAGATTTTTATATCCATTCCAGATGGTGTGAAGAAATAAAGCACATTTAGAAAGGCCAGAAGAAAGTACATTATAGGTAGTAAAAACAACAACAAAAAGCCACACATGTGGAATTCTGCTCATTTAGTTTATAAATAACTTGTTTTGGTAACAGCATTTTAGAAAGAAAATGGGAACTATAGATGAGTTTAACACTATTGTTGTCAATACAAAACTAATTCAGAATAGTATGCATGTGTCTTTGTGACTAATACTTGGAACATTATCTACTATCATTATTAACTCTTATCCTAACTAACGTAAAATTATAATTTTCAGAGCAAAATGTTCTTGCTGACAACCAATCAAAAAAGATGATATACAAACGAATACTAACAAGTCTTCTCGACTTGTTTTTTCTCTTGATTATTCATCATTTTGTACCATAAGCCTTTGTTAAGGAATACCAGGTCAAATCTAAGTAAAGGTGTTACAGTTACTATACTTCACAAGAGAGAAATGTTAATTTAGGGCAAAGCTTTGCCTGGTTTTGTACAAAAGTGATTTTTATGTCATGCATTTATACTTGAGAATAATTATCTTTTTTTTTTTTTAAAGCTTCTACTGCAAAATGCTTATTCTTTGCAGTACAGACCCAGTCACTATTAAATTGATCACAGCCTATAAATGTGTGTTTTTTAAAAATACACGGGAGTCTAAAAATGGAAAACCATCTCTGAAGCACTACTGAGGCAAGCAGGCTCCTTCCTCTACACTGATGATCCCCACACTATTTATTAGTGTTTTCAGACTGGACTTTTCTAAGCAAATGGCTTCCCCATCACTATAGAGTTATTTCAACACTGTTCAGCCTAATTAAAGCAGGACTGAAAGGGAAGGTGCCCTGCTATTATTGGTTTGGCCATGAACCTGATTTGTGACCTTGGGAACTACCTTGGAACATACAACTCCTTACCTACATTCAGAGCAAGTGCTGTAAAAGCAAACAATAAATGTCTGGCCCTTACAGGGTAACAAAACATCCAGAGCAGGCAAATTACCTCTAAATGAGTCCACAAATAATTAGAATAAATAAAGAGCCAGACAGGCTGTGTTCTAATCTAGACATAACACACTGCATTCCAGCTGCCTGTTGAGTGCTGTCCCCTTGGATGTTCTTACCTGTACCGGGATTGTGTGGCCAGGTTTTGGTAGTGGGGGGCTACGGGGGTGACAAACTTCTCTGCAGAGATGCCAAAGGCTTCCCCCACGTCCAAATGAGCCAACACCAGCCTGCTCCAAGAGGGACACGCTGCTGGCCAAAGCTGAGCCCATCAGCAGTGCCTGTAGTGCCTCTGGGATCATGTATTTGGGAAGGGAAAAAAACCTGCTGCACAACAGCAGCTGGGAGAGAGGAGTGAGTATGTGACAGCAACAACCCTGCCAACACCGAGGCCAGGGAAGAAGAAGGGGAGGAGGCGCTCCAGGGCCAGAAGAGAGATCCACCTGCAGCCCAGAGGGGTCCACAGGGGAGCAGAGACCCAGCTGCAGCCCACGGAGGACCCCACACCAGCACAGGGCAATGCCCAAAGGAGGCTGTGAGCCCAGGGGAAGCCTGTGCTGGAGCAGTCTCTTCCTGAACCCCATGGGATGGGAAAGGACCCACGCTGGAGCAGCTCGTGACGAGCGGCAGCCCACGGGAAGGACCCACATGGGAGAAGTCCATAAAGAACCATCTCCCATGGGAGGGACCCCACACTAGAGCAGGGAAGGAGTGTGATGAGCTGACCACAGCCCCCAGTCCCATCACCCTGCACTGCTCACCAGGAGGAGGCAGAGAATTAAGTGAAGTTGAACCTGGGAAAAAGGGAGGGGTGGGGAGAAGGTGTTTTAACACTGGGGATTTATTTCTCATTACCCTACTGTGATCTGATTGGTTAACAAATTAAGCTGATTTCCCCAAGCAGAGTCTGTTTTGCCTGTGATGGCAATTGCTGAGTGATGTCCCCATCCTTATCTCAACCTGAACTTTTCATTGTACTCTCCCTCCCCTGCCCAGCTGAGAAGGGGCAGTGACACAGTGGGTACCCACCAAACGACCTCACCCCCAAAGCAAATCACATCCCCTTGGACAAATAAAATTTTGAGGAACAGTTTTCATTTGGATCCAACTTGCCACACATTCACATGATCATATTTGTTCTGAAGGCAGGTGAGGTGATGAGAATTCATAACCAGGGCAGTGGAAGGAGCAGCACTGACCATTTCAGCAGCAAACCCAGGACACATTGGATTATCCTGTGAAACAGCACTGAAAACCTTGTTACTGCACTCAGTTTCTATTTACTTTCTTCAGACACTTCAAAAGTGGAACTGGGGAATGTCCCAGTTATTGCCAACATCTGGAATAATAATTTGAAAGCTGCATTTTCTTTAAACAAACACCACCAACTATTAGTCTAAACAAGTATCCCTCATCTGCATTTCAAGTGGCTCCTGAAAGTGGCAGGAGTCCTTTCCAGCTTTTATCTATCCCAGTGTTGACAAATATGCCTTTTTTAAGCATATGACTTCCTTGAGTTCAATACCTGTCTAAGATTTTTCTATGTTTAAACTTTTAAAATAGTTCAAGGCACAAGTTTTTTAAATTCATGTTTACAGTTGCTTCAAGTCAAGTCTCAGTCATTTTTTGCTTTTGAAACTGAAATGAAACACTGCAGAACAACTACTAAGCAGACAAAATTAAACCATCCATAGGAAAAATAATTAAAAGAAAAATAAAAGCAGATGTACTTTTAAACTGCTGGTCTGTAGACTGCCATCCTCTGCTTTAGACTGTATCCCTGTGTGAACAGCAGAACTCCAACAACCCACAGCAAAACTCTCAGTATTTTATTTCGGATAGTGGGAAGAGAGACTACTCCTAAGCCTTGATATAATCAGGCCAGTATTCTGTCACCTGCAAATCTTCATAAAAGTTTTTCCTGATGAGAAAGAAAAGGATTAGAATTAGCCCAATTCTAAGATTTCAGTTACAAGGGTAGAGCCTACATTGTTGTTTCACGTAAAACATGTCAGTATTATGGCTGAACACACATGAATGAAATAGCTTAAAGCTGTGGGAAAGAGTGAAAGAGGATAAAACCTCCATTAGAAGTTTTTTATTTTCTTATCCCAATTTAAAAAAATGAGTGAACACACCTGCCATGTCCTAAGAAAACTACTTCTCTCAGAAAAAATACAAAACCAGAAAATAAAATCAGCCTACCATTATATTACTTAAACAATATTTTTTTTTTTTATAATAGTGGGGAAACAGAGCACTTCATCCCAGTGGTTGTTTTTTAACTCAGCAACGGTTTTCTGCAGGCAAAAGCAACATTGACACTGTAAATCCTAGATCAGATTCGTATTTTGGACCTTACTTATACTGATACACCAATTATGCCAAACCAAGTGAGGTTTTACACTCAGGATTCACACAATCTGTTCGTGTTGGCATGAACCAGCTCTACTGCTCAAGGACACAAACCCTCACACCCTGCACACATCTGATGCCATCCACACTCTCAGTCCTCTCCTTTCTCCTCCACCCACACAAGGAACTTCTGGAGATCTCTTAGTCCAGTCCCCAGCACAAGCAGAGACAGGTACAGGAGGTCACCCAGGAAAATGTCCAGCCAGGTTCCAAGTGACTCCACAGATGGAGGCCCCACAATCTTTGTGGGTGACCTGCTCGTGTTTGACCAGTATCACAGCAAAGCACTTATGTTTAGAAGGAATTGTACCACACTGAACTAACTAGATCAGATACATCAGAAAATACCTGAACATTAAAGCTCTGACTGAAAAGAGATGGAGGCATCTAGCACTTCATCAGAGATTCTGTATGTAACACTTTGCTAACATACACTCAATTTTTTACCTTGTTTAGAACTGACTTTAAATCCACAGGGGCTTAATCAAGCGATACCCGGTACAGTTGAAGACACTCAATGATGTGGATGAAGTAATTTTGGAACTTAAATACAGCATAAAAGGTTCAGACAAGTAAACAGAATTATCTTCCTCCAGACACACAAGGGGAATGAGAAAGCAACAGTTCAAAGTCACTAAGAGACCCTTTATTCAGTTCAAGGAAGGCTACACAATTTCTTTCTGTTGACATGATGTGAGTTATCACACTTCATTCATTAAGAAGTGAATAAGAAACAACTTTGTTTTTAATCTGTTTCTTTAACGGGATCTTAAAAAACCCAAACAAGCAACATCATCACAAACCCACCAGGCAAAAGTAAGACAAACAGTCTCATTGTTAGGTTGGTTTCAATGCCACACAGAAGCGTAACTTCAACGGTGAAATATCCTGCAAGCTGAAAAACACTGAAGCCACCACTTGAAAAACTAAACACAGCATTTTCACCTTTATGAGACAAAAATCATGACAAAGTGCACACCTTACTCTGTTGATTCAGGAAAGGAAGCTCAATCTAGCACATGTAACATACAAACCAAGCTGTATTTAAAATGTTTGAAGTGTGAAGGAAGGGCCCCATGACCAAGAGCATCAGGGCCCTCCAACTCTAAAAATGCCTTTTGCTTCATTTGCCTTCTGCTCCCTAGAGCTGATCACAGGTTCTCAAGGAAACATCTTTCGGTACAAACTCTGCCTGAAAATCAAAGCCAGGCCCTTCAACTCTCCCACATAATTCCCAACCACAGTTGCCACAGCTTTAAGGGTTGTAGCTCATCCAAAGGACAGGTTTTCATTTTACAAGATAAAAGCTATCTCAGTCCCAAATTTATTGCCTATTTTTTAGTTTTGCTTTATATGACAGATGCATTTGCCCAACAAAGCTTCTAGGCTGAACCTATTAAAACCTACAGTTGGACCTACTCAGACAGAAATTTCTACAACTATGCAGCTTTTGGACTTGCAAATAAACTGCTTCAATAGCACTACAGCTGACATTGGTCCGCAACCTGTGTCATCAAGTTCTTGATTTTTTCAAGGTTTCGCTCCTTTTCTAACAAAAAAAAACCCCAACACAAATCGATCCATCACCCACCTTGAGTGACAACTACATTTCATCACAGACTGTGAAAGCTTTATGCTCCTCCTTTAGTAAATAAATCAGGACACTTCACCTGTTTAAAAGTCAACATAAAACCTTCCATTATATCTGCCACTGAATTTCTACAATTTCTTCTTCCTCCTGCTGCCACACCAAGGGAACAACCTGCCACTGACCCATCCATGAACTGATTCATGTTTCCAAATCACCTGCAGGCATGAACTGAGCTCCAGTGATAAAAAATGTGATTTCGTGAGGTTCAGCACTATCCTTAGGCTTTCCCTTTATAAAAGACATTTCTGGTAATCCAGTTTAAAATATACTTGGTCACAGGCTTCAGAGCTTTGTTTTTATGGTGAACACAGCACATTTTAGCATTACTTTCATATTTTCTTTTGCTGAGGTTTAAGCGCATAAAAAGCACTACCTTTTCCACCCTTCAAGCAGAGGGTACAATGAGTTCATCTAAAACAGAACTGAGAATTTCAAATTCCCACAATTTTAAGGTCACCCTGTTGCAGAATTTGTATTATACACCCCTCTGTCACACCAAATTATTCCCCAGAAAATGAAGATACCTTCAGTTAAACCCTATAAAGACCCTGACCCAAGGTTTCCAAAGCCTTAACAGACAGTATTGTACAAAACCAGAAACAAGAAAGTCTCTGCATTAAGTTCCTCTTGCAGAGAATTTCATTTAAGTGCTGCAGATATTGGTTCTGCAGCACATCTGGCACTGAAGATGACACAGTTTTGCTCTTCTTTAAGGAAGAGCCAAAGAATCTGCCTATGCCTATTCCAGAACAGTGTGGAAGGCAGAGACCTTACACTGTCCCTTTAGGGAATACAGAAGATTGGTGTTGACTTACTTCCAATTATATCATTGTGGCATCAAGTAACACACCTCAAGCAACCCTGCAATATCACTCAGAACAAAGACATTCAACTGACTCAAAAATGCAGACATCTTAATAAAAACTTTTAAATCAAATGAGCAATATCATAATGAGAGGTGAAAAGCCTGGATTAAAAAAACCTGAGAATGAAGCTTATTTTACCAACTTAAAAAAAAAATCTACATTCATTGACTACCAGATAGTTCAAGTGAGGAAGATTCAAAACTTGTTTTCTTTTCCTACTGCTGTACTTATTTTGTACAATGCATGAACTGGTAGGAACAGGTTAGGTCACCATGACAAAGATTCCTCCCTTTTAAAAGAAAAAGACAAGGAAAAAAAAGTTTTGGGGGCAAAAGTTATTGATGCATCTTTATAAATATTTATAGAGGCAGCACTTTTTTGAAGTTTCTCAGTAAGTTACTCCTGTTTTCATCATTCTAAATTTCTAATTTGGGACATGGAAGACTCCTAGGATCTTAATATTAAATAAAAGTATTTCCTATAATAATAGTTCAAAACTTCTCTAGGAGCAGATTGATTGATTTTTTTCCTCTGAAACACTGTTATCTTCCACAAGTGCTGGGAATAGATTTTCCATCCCAATTCAGTTTTTTGCACATCTTCCCAAGAATTCTAACAGCTATCCCCCAGTCCTTTATTTCTGCACACCTCTGACATGGACAAAACTGCAGAGACAGAGAATGAAGTGACAGAAACGCAGGCAGCTGACAGCCAACAGGACTTGTGGGAAATGGCAACAAAAGAGAGAAAGACAAGGTGCGTTTTTCTTTTTCATTTCCTTCTCTCCAGTTTTAAGCAGAACTGGAAGGGACAGAAATAAGGAAAAGCCCATGCAATGTGTTTACCACAACCCTGTAACGCTGGGACCCTGCAATGCCATGCCCAGCTCCTGGCACAGATCTTGTCAAGTACAAACTGCTCAAGATGAGCTCTGAATAGGATAGGAACTGTTAACAAACATTTAACAAACTGAATGAGAATTCAGTTCATGAACAGAAGGAAAGTTTGGAGCATCAAAAAAGTTTTATGTCCATCTACTTAAAAGCCATTTGTGACAGGGCTGCTTACTCTGTGGGCAGATCCCACCCAAAGACTGCACACAATCTCAGATCTATTCTGTCCATGCTTTCTGATCTTCAGGATCATAAATTATCTGAAATAATCCAATCCTCTCTGCAGGTAGTCTAAAAATTTGCATGGAAAATATATGAGATTCTGTATCATCTTCCTCCAAAGCACCAACTGAAGCAGCCCCTTGGTAGTAACAATAATTATTGCTGTAATGACAACGTAAGAATATGGAAAGGGTTAGTATAAACCCTTCATATTATAGACCAGGAACAAGTGGTTCAAAAAAAGGCAAACAAGATTATGGACAACAAGCAACAAAATATGACAATCACAATAAAACAAAAACTGAAGTGGTTCTAATGCAAGAGCATTTTTCAGAATATAAAATACTAATGGTGACTGCAAACCAAACCATAAATATTAGTAACTCGTATCTTTTTGTTCTACAAAAATCAAACTCTACCCTTGATTTTCAATGGCTGGAGAATAAAAAGGAAAGAGCCCCTTAGTTAGCACTTCAGTCTACACAACAAAATAATCACTCCAACAAAAGTTGTTTAAACTATCAAAGTACTTAAAGAACACAGAGAGGAGAAAGTGGGAGTGAGGAGGAGAAAGGATGAGGTATGGACAATCCCTGTCTAACAAAATAAGGAAGAAAATACATGCAGAAGAAATTGCTAACTACTGGGAAGCCATGCACCAAATAATGTGTATTTGCAACGCTCATGACCTACATCAGCGTGTGATCAACATCAACAATGACGATAATGATCAAAAACCTCTTTTTTGTAGACTCCTAATTGGAAACGTTAAGGCTTCAAAAACAAGCAATGTACAAGAGGAGAAAAAACACTATCCCTTTAACTTTTATCTAAAATGACACAGTAGTTATGAGCTAATCAAAATAAGGCGGGAGGTGAGGATGCACAATATGACCACAGAAAAAACTTTACCCAAGGCTCAGTACTAAAGCCAGAGTGATGAGTACTAAAAACACAGTGATGCTTCTCTAACACGGTTTGAAGGTATGTGTAGCATTTGTGAGGGTCAAGTGACACCACCTCATGGTGTGTGTAGCGCCTCAGGCACGCGGCGTGTCTGTGGGTGATCGACCGCGGGGGTCAGACCCCCGGGGATTCGGACAAAACCGAAAGCACACAAAGACAACTATTTATTAACAGTTTAACATGGCGCCTCTCTCAGCCCGACTTTACGGGCATTTGTCAGTTACTGCCGTTCTGTGTCAGCCCCGCGGCCGGAGGGAGCGGCCCGGCGGTGGCGGCCGATGCGTGTGCCCAGCACGGGGCGCGGGTGGGGGCTCGGCGGAGCTTCCCCGCCGCGCTCGCACGTGGG
>VZRQ01000971.1:432244-448181 GCA_013397975.1 Machaerirhynchus nigripectus | reverse complement strand
CCGGGCCCGGCCCCGCCCCACCCCGCGCGGCCGCCGCGAAGCCGCCCGGCCAGGCCGTACCTCACGGGCTCTGCGGTCATGACTCCGCTGCCGCTGCTCGGAGCGGAGCGGCCGCCCGGGCCGGGGCCGCGCTCAGGCGCTGGGCTCAGACAAAGCCGCGGCCGCCGCCATCGCCAGCGCCGCCGCCATCTTATCGGAGGGAGCCTGAGGGGACCTGCCTCCTGCCGCCGTCCTCCTCCGCCGCCTCCCATTGGCTCACGGCCGCCCACAACTATTTTCTGATTGGGCGGCGCCGCGCCGACTGTTGCTAGGGCAGTTTACGTCACCGTCCCAACCTTCCCCGCGCTGATTGGCTGGGGCGGGGCTGACGTCACGCTGGCGTCATGGGCCGAGGCCCGTGACATCATTTCGTAACAAAGTGCACTGACACCTGTGCCCAGCAGGGGGCCCCAGCGCGCGGCTGCGGCCATGGCGGCGGGAGCCACGCACTGACACATCCCGGGGGATGGACAGCGGGGGCCAGGAGCTGGTGTCACACCGGGGACAGGCGCCACTTCATCACAAGAGAACTGTGGCGTTGGGTGACTCTGCAACCTCCATTCAACCCCGGCAGGTTAATCACAGCGTTTAGATATGTCACCCTTACAAAGAGTAACACAGAACGGATGCCCAAGCTCACAGTAACAGCATCACAATGACCCTCCTACTCCATGAGCATCACCAGAACAACCCTTCTCCTCGGCAGGGGTCACCAGAACAACTCTGGTACTCCATGGGGATCACCACAACAACCCTCCTCCTGTGCAAGGTTCACCAGAACAACTCTCTTACTCCACGGGGATCACCAGAAGGACCCTCTTGTTCCATGGGGATCAGCAGAACAACCCTCTCCTCTGCAAGGACCACACCACAACCACCCTCCTCCTTCAACAGGATCACCAGAGTGATCCTCCTCTTCTGTGGGCACCACCAGAATGACCCTCAGCCTCTCCAGGGATCCCTGTCTTGACCCTCCTCCTCCATGGGGATCACCAGCACGACCCTCATCCTCTGCAGGAACCAGCCCTGGAACTCCAAGCCCAGAAGCAAGCTTGGGAGGAGAGTTTCCCAAGTACAAAGACAGCAAGACAGGGATAACATAAGCTTCACACAGGTTGAATGTGAGAAGCCCCAAGTAACCCTGCTCGGGGCAGCTTCAGCCCAGATTGGCTACCACTTTTTAATCAGACAACTCTCTAGATAAGGAAATGCATCATTGGCAGCTACACCTCAGTATGCCAAGACAATTTCCCCTGCTGGTACTAGCAGCTTCTACACTCCTGTCAGATGTTAAAATGTTGTGAAAGGAGGAGGATTGGAATACAGCCCTCTACAAGGGAAAGTTGTTACAGGCTTTTGTGAGAAGATGACTGAACTCCGCAGGCTGGGGTTTTGTGTGAACTTCCATCACCGTGCAGGACCAAAACAGACTGGACCACCAAAGCCAAGCCCAGTCCCACAAAGAATCTGAAACAGGTGACAAGTATTATTCACTTACTATAAAGAAAACCAGTTTTGAAAATTACTATCTTTTTCTTCAGAAACTAAAGAAAAAATAAAATGAACCTACTCACCTGGTTTCATAAAGCAATGTATGAAACACGAGAAAATACCCAAGCAAATCACCCCTAACACTCGTTTCATTCTGTGACAATAGCATCAATAGCACTTCCACACTCCAGCACATCCAAGCTTACACATCTCCCAGGGAAATTCTACAAACAGGTCTAAACACAATTCACTTTAGAGTGTAATGTTTTACCCGAGAGCTGCACCCTGTGCCTGCTGAATTTAGTAATAGCAGGGAGCAGATTTAGCAGCAGTTTTGTTACCAGACTGGGTCTCATGGCCAGTGCTGCACGTGGAGAAGACCAAAGCGTCACCTGCCTTCTCACTCAGTTTTAAAAGGTGAAAAAAATCCATTTTAACTGACTGCTACCAATTCCATTAAAAATTGCAACAAAGCCATTCTAGGTGTTTTGCCACCAGTGAGATGAAGGAAACCGGAAGCATTACCCAGTCTTAGCTCTGCATTAGGATTCCAACTGTGTGATTAAAATAAGAACACAAAACATTCATTTTCCTTCTCAAGGGATTTAGTCAGCATTACCGACTAATATCCGAATGATTTAGAATAACACAGATAGATTTATTACTATTGCTCTGTAATATTTTATTCTTTCACTGTTTCCTTGGGGAAGGTATTTGAAAGCAGTTTAAAAACCCAAATTTAATTGCCTCCAGTTCATAACTTCTATCTGAAGTCACACGTGAAAAAGGAATCCCACTGTGAGAAAAGGTCGAGATAAAGTAAAAATGGAAATGCTTCCATCTCCCAGCACTTACTCCAGAAGACAAAACCTGACATTATCACGAGGTTGTCAAAAAACAGATTGGAGAAGCACACTGAAATCTGTGTACAGACAGACACTGAGTGCCTCTGCAGGGAAACATTCTGCACATCCACCAGACCTGCACCCAGTGAAGTTTCCCTAGCACACAGGACCCCTTCCACCTGCTCCAACAGGCCTGGGAGAGTCAGGATTCAGAGCTCAGCTTGCAGGACAAACCACTGTAGAGTCTCATCACACCCACTGTTTCTCTTCATCATGACAGCAATTAGTTTTCTTAAGTACACATTACCCTACTTTTAAGGAACATGGCTGAAAGACATGTATAGCTATCAATTGACAAGAGGATATTTTAATAACTTGATGTGCTCCTGACCTAGAAACACAAACTACATATAAATCTCTTCCATATTATTATCTGTGATAAAAGTAGCACAATTAATCCGGACCAATAAAACACTATGCCTAAATTAATTTTGCAGGAATGATCAAGATCTGAGCTGTTAATTGGAACAGGTTATGTACAATGAAACTCTCTATTCCTCAGACAAAAAGCATGATAAAACTGGAAACAGATGATGCTTGCTCAAGGGCCTGGGTTTGTTCTTTGTGTTGCTGTTGCTCTATTCCCCTTAGGAAAGTTCAAAGGGATGGTGTGGAGTCACTTGAGTAGTGGTTTGTAGTTGAGAATGAAACCTTTTCAGCATGAGAAAGCAGCAAACACCAAGGTCCAAGACAGAAACGAAGTGCCAGTACTTTTCCAAATCCTTTGTGAGAATTATTTCTCACAGCAGATAAAAGCACTTGGAAATTTTAACTTCTTAAATAATCTGATTTCAGCTTGTTTTTCTATTACAGAATGGGTATTTTTTAAAACAGACTGCCATAAACCACTGCCAACAGCACATGAAGGAACACTACAGAGCATTCTTCTCTCCCAACCAAGTTTGGCTACAAGATGCTACAAGATTTGGCATAATCTGATGTCATGGGCAGCATATCCAAACCAGCAGAAGCCATTCACACATCTAATTTCCTTTGGATGTTCCAAATGTTTTGAAAGTTAAGCAATTGACTTTCTTCAGTACTTCTAAAACTCCAATTTGCTGGGAATCAAAAAATCCCTGCTATGCTTTTACACATTTTGAGCAGGGCTCAGAACGAGTCTTGCTGTACATTTAGTGACACTCCCAGTAGCTGTGACCATAAAAGCATCTACATTTTCCTCCTGACATCTCTAGCCAGCCATGATCTCATCCTATTCCCTAAGCATGGATGGCCATCCCTCTCACTGCCTGCCAAGAGGCTGAACTTGTTCTTACCCTCGTGGCTGAATCTTCACCTCATGGCCATCACCAGCCAGGGGATTAATTAAGGTTATTTGCATGAGCACCAAGAACACAGCAGAGGCAGTGCTGAGCACATCTTCCACCTTGCTGGAGGACTGAGACGTCCTGCCCCTGAAGAGCAGGTGCTCATGGAGCATCTATAAAAGGCTTAACTGCAGGAATGAGCGCTAGGCACCACTGTTACAGAATTCCAGAATGGTTTGTGTTGGAAGGGACATTAAAGCTCATCCCTGCCCTGGGCAGGGACATCTTCCACTGTCCCAGGCTGCTCCAAGCCCCGTTAAACCTGGCCTTGGGCACTTCCTGCTTCTCTGGGCACCCTGTGCCAGGGCCTCATGAAAATCATGTTCCGTGCTGAACACTAGAATGGTTTGAAGGCAGGAGTTTCCAGTAAATTGTACATAATGCAAACCATTACACAGATGAATCCATTTAAATTTACTGTCTTGCCTTGTGCTTAGTGCAGAGAGCTCCTGAAATTATTTCTAGATGTTATTCCAAAATACCTTCTAAATACACCACAGCTCCTTCTCAAAAGCAGCAAAAAGCAGCAGTCACTGAGGCCAGCCACATTAACAAAACCACACAGTCCATTTTCAGCTGCAGAATGCACCATTTCCTCCCTTTATTGCAAGTGTTCTCCCAAGGTGAGCTTTTAGGGCACTCCTGAGCTATTTAATGATTCACTTTCTAAAGGAGATGTCCTCAGCAATTCCCAGTTTTCCCACAGCAGGTCTTGAATGCATTGCTGTCTTGGGGTGACTCGTCACCCCAAGACAATTGCCTCATGCACCTTTGCTCTGCTGGCCCCACCTGTGTTCCATTAACCAGTCAGTGAGCTGCCAGTGCCCCTGGCCCACAGAGTCACCCTGGGTACCCCTCAGAGCCAGCCATTACCTCTCACCTGCTGCACAAGTCAAACCTTGCCAGAATTCATCCTCTCTAAACCTGCCACTGGGCCTTGCAAGCACTCCATCTTCTGCTCCACTACCACACTGTTCCCTCCTCCATGCACTTCAGTTTCAGCCTAGAGAGCAGAAAAGCTGTTGGAAAAAAAGAGCATTATTTTCATCTCATATGTCAGCATGGAAAGAAAGAGGAAAGTCCCAAACTCTCAACATCTTGGCCACCTCAAGTGGAAGGCAAACATGACTCCACCATCCACCTGCATGAGGTGCCACCGTTCAAACTTAGTCAACACAGAACTGGATGGTTTTAGAAGGACAGAATAAATTATAACTGAAAAAGTTTATGGGAAGCATTTTACCAGCTGGGCAGGAAAACAAGCCACAAGTACAGCAGTGCTGGGTTGTTCCAGGCAAATCTACAGTGCTAACAAGATTCCACCTCCAGAAACACTGACAGTTATCTGTCTAGAACTCCAGGAATCCAAGATTTTCACTGCACGACAGTTGTCAAAGACAAGCCAAAAACCATGTAGTCTTTATCCTATCAGCTGGCCACATGAACAGCTCTCTAAGGCTGACATTCTGGGCTGTAATTCTCCACATAAACACATACAGGCCACTGATCCAATCTACTCACCCATACTCAGGTTATTTACTCCATACAGGCAGGCTATGATTAACATGTTGAAACAAGAGTGGAAGAGAAGAGCTTGGCTTGTTTTATGTCAAAGTTCAAAAGACACGGAAGCATGGATTAGACTAAAAAGTTTTATTGAAACTTGTCCAAAATCCAGTCAGGCACACAACTGATCCATTCCACTAAGGCTTATCATTCTATATGGCACAGAAAAATGCATCTCAATGAGCTGAAACATCAAACAACTAAATTAGTCAAGGTAAGGCACTTGAGATGTGTATTAATTTAGCAAAACTGCATAACATTCTATTTGGAGTGATACAATCCTTTCTGAGATTCAATTTCAAACATCCACATTCTGTAACCCCTTGAGAGAGGGGAGAGGCAGAAGCAGGAGACAAAAGTGTCTCTGACTGCAAGCCTCTAAGGCCACCACAGCCTACGGAAGGAAGTGTTACTGAATCAGGCTGCAAAGATTTCCTGTAGTACAACTGCTGAACTGCACAACAGTTTGGGCTGAGGCACAATGTCTTCCACTCAGGAATTCTTAAGGCAAAGTATCTTGGTGAGGTGAGAAAACAAAAGGAGAGAGCAAGCAGCACATGCATTCAATTGTAAGGCTACCAAATGTGTCCTGGGGTAACAACGTTTATCCTGGGAGTAGACATCTCTGCCCAAAGGATAAAAATGTGGAGAAAGCAAGTGGAGGATACAAGAACGTATATAGTGACCACAAATCTGGTATCTGTTGGTTTGCCAGGGCTCTAGGCAGTAACTTGAAAGCCAGTTAGCAACTCATGCAACTCATAGACAGTTACCTTTGTACTTTTGGTTCATATTTTTTAGAGTTTGAGTGTTGGCCAGCCTAATAATTTTTTTTCCAGCTCTGAGTCAAAGTTTACAACTTAAACGTTGCAGTTTCAGCATTTGGCAAAGAAAAGATTTAATTAATTAATAACTGGGTTCTACATGCTGAAAACTCCCCCTCCATCTGTGAAACAACCTCTTGCATCATGCAGCAGTTAAGAACTCTTCTCAGAAATGAGACACAGCTCTAGGATATGCACATTCCACACTGAAATCTGGAGCACGCTCCAAGGGTTGCACACAGGCTGAAGGAGAAGATTTCCAGGTACCTGAAGCTGTTTCCTCAACCACAAAAAGGCACGACAGAGAAGCTGCTGTCACCTGCTATGCACAAACAGGAAATAAGGTGATAATTCAAGGGAAAAAGAAACATGGTAAACAGGTTATCCAAGTGAATTGAAAGTACCGTTTCTAGTTAGTCCATAGAAATGTAGTTTTAAGCTTCACGTTCTGAATTTTGCTAGAAGCAGAGTTGCTTAAGAAGATGTAAAGCTTATGAAAGAGAGATTGCATCTTAATACTCTGTGTCCTTCAGAGCAAATTGCTTGTTGTATTTAAGGCACTACACGTCATCTTTGGTTCAGTGTTTAACTGTCTCAGTGTAAGCAGAGGTAGCACGAACCACACACATTGAGCTCCTCGTTCCACCACATCCAACTTCAGAGCCACCACCTTCCTGATGTTACAGACTCTGGAATCCTTTAGCTCATTAGGAAACTGCAAAGAGCAAAGTAACAAACATTCTTACTAATCTTATAAGAAACAAAGGTGTGCAACATTCCACTTAGCTTTTATAAATGCCAAGAAAACCAAAATGAGAAACTGGGCCTGATGCTGTTACAACAAAAGCAGCTGTGAAGTCACTTGAAAGTGAGTTTCTAATAACTCAAAACCAAAGAGAACCACATCTTCCCTACAATAACGTCAGCAGGAGTACCTAAGACCACTGCAGAGAACAAAATAAGACCTGACCAGTTATCAAACAGGGAGTAATTCCAGCTATCTTCTGCTCTTGAGAAAAGTCTTTGTAAAATAACAATTTCTGTTATTTAGGTATTTGCAAGTAAGAACAGATTTCTCATAGAGAGGGCATAATATCTGTCTACAGGATTAGCTCTATAGACAAATTAAGCTCATTGCAGATGGTGAAATCATTAGAAGCTGGTCCTTCAACATGTATTTATTGCTTTACAATGCATAAAAGCTAGCAAACACACCTAAGATATCTGTAGCAGTCAGACATATATAGAAGAGGTCAACTAATAGTATTGGACTCCTTACACAAGCAATGCCAAAATGTAGGCAGCTTTAAAGCATCAGCTTTTAAAACCATCAGCTCCCTGTTCCCACAAATAAGGATTAATAATGAATATATATGAACATGGAAGAGAGAAAAGTAGGGGGGAAGATACATTTGTTAGCAGTATAAACTGGCTGAGATATCGTCATAAAAATAGAAGTACTTTATAACATGCAATGGCATGAAAAGGAGAGTTCCACAATCTTCCCTTCGGCTAGATTGAAAAAATCACAATATCCATGAAATACTGTTCTGGTGACTTTATCAACCAATATTGCTACTCTGGGAGACCACTGGAGCATTTCTAAAGGAGTATTTGCTGCCAGATGAGCCAGTAGAGCTACGGTGGTGTAGCTGTACCACAAAGGCCAGGAGGGCAGTGGCTGCAGGGCCCCAGCCTGACGTACCTGTAGGGGTAGCCGTGGTACTTGGATCTGAAGACAGACAGCAGCCAGCTGAAGAACAGCACCACCAAGCCAATGCCAGCAATGCACATAACTGCAAGAGATGCACAGGGAGAGGCTGTGATGTGACAGCTGCCCCTGGAAACACCACAGTGACTCAGGTTCTCAAAGCCTTCTGCAATATTTACAGATTTGGTCAGGTGAGGCCTCTATTCATGTCATTGAGAAACACTAAATTAACACTCATTTTCTTTCAAATTCCTTCTGTACATCAATTTTATACAAGAAGTCCCTTCTTCTCCCCCTTACTATCAAAATGCTGCAAAGCATCTTTATCTCTCTCCATCTACCAAAAGGGTTTATCTTGCAGTTTGCTAAGCAACTACAAAAACTGTCAAAAATCCAAATGACTCTCCTCAGCTGAGAGGCTGGAAGTGTACAAAACCCCCAGTGCAAAAGCATTTCTGTTAAATGGTGCATCAAACACTTTTACTGAATGTGCCTTCGCTCAGAGAGAAAAGTATCAGTACTTACTTTTTCTTTTCCCCACATCCATGTCAGAAGTAGCAGCTTCATGGAGAAGGACCATTCCTAAAGTAACTCCACCATCTACAAACGCTGTTTAAGGCTAAACCAACAATGGACTCAAAACAACACACTCCTAATCTCCTCAATTCAGTTCCCACAGCATACCCAGGGCATTAAAACTCGCTGGAAAAATCAAAGATTTCCCAGACAAATCAGCAACTATGGGGGAAAAAAAGAACAACTGAAGGACATCCGTAATGTCAATTTTAAGAGAAAATAAATACAAAGCTTAAAATATAAGATGGAAGGTCTTCAGGCAAAGCTAAAAACATGCATTTATTATCTCAGCTTGTAATGAAGCAGCATGCCTTCCCAGAGAGACTGGTCCACTCCTACTGCTGTTCTACTCCACTGGAAAATCCCCAAAGGAATTCAGCTTCTGCATTCACTCGGCCAACAGAACAAATGAAACACATGCAGTATTTAATCCAACAGGCTGTCTTTCAAGTGGCAATATTTCTTTCCTAATTCTTCAGATTAAAAAATATTAAAGATCGTAAAACTAAAGAAGAACAGACAACACAAAAGGCCTGACATTTGCCAAGAATGAATCCTAACAAAGCAAAATAGTGAATCCAGTGGAACAAAAGACAGAATTCCCAAAAATGTCATTCCATTTCACTACAGCTATCCAGTCCCAAATCTCCTCCTGAAAGGAAAAATACTTACCATTGACTGCATGAGGAATCTTTCCATTTCACACACAGCCCACCTTCAGCACAGAAAGAAAGTGACTTGAACCCACAAGTCACTCACCAAATTTAAAAATTTAAAATGTCTCCAGCAACTGGTAGGTTGGGTCCCTAATGCAATGGATAGCAATAACACAAATAAACATCAACACGAAGCTTCTACTGAATTTGACCAAGTGGATCAAAAGTACAGTAGTAGAAAAAGATCAGATGTTCCCCTCCAAGTGCCTGTATTAAGTTTAAAAAATTAAATGTAAGAAAAATTCATTAATAAAAAAATAAAGGTGCTGATACAGGTGACAAGACATGGAAGAAAAGCTCCAGCCAGAAATGACTGAAGTTACAAATGATGGATCAAAACCAGACGTGTGGGAACAAAAAACCAGAACATTGATTTTAAGGTTTTCTTATGACCCCAAAGAAACATTTTTCTGTACAAATGAGAAAGGTAAAAGCTCTCAATCTGGAAGTTTCCACTTGCCTTTCTTGACAGCATGGCAAAATCCTGCATCATTAGCACAACAAGTGGTAAGATTATAAGAATGTAAGCAAAGAAATAAAAGATCAGTGATAGAGGAATAAATTCAACACCAAAGCAAGAAATAAGTGACATTGAAAAGACATGCATAGAGGAACAGGGAGTATCATGAAGAATCTTCTGATTCCACAAAGATGCACCACTTGAATGCTGTATTCAGTTTGGTACTTAAACAAGAAGGTGAGCAAGCAGTAAATACTTTTCTATTCAACTTAGAGATGAGAGGCACAGGAAAAGCACAGTTGCCAGTGCAGAAAGGTTTTACAAGCCTCTGCATCAGTGTTAGATGGCAATTACAGCCATGACAAAGCATCACAGAAAAGGGAGCAGCATTTGCTGACCAAAAAACTGTCACCAACCACATGCTTCTCACAGGAAGGATACTGAACAGCAGAACTATGTGTGTTTCTGCCACAAACTGGGCTTGGCTGCTTCCATGGATATAATTCTGTAAGAGACAAAGAGTAATTAAATTTATAGAAGACTGGAGTCAGCTTTGACGTGATTAACATCAGCTACAGAGCCTGGAACTGGGGTTTGCATTGTTTTTTTCAGGAGAGTGCAGAAGTTTGAGCACAAACAATTTCAGCTGTTGATCACTGATTTTTGGGGAAGCTGCAACAGAAGCAAAGATCCTTCTTCTATTACCATGCACAATCAGCCTCAAGTACCATCCAGATTACACTAAGTGCAAGTGCAGCTACAACCTTCGTGGTCCAGATTCTCAAGTCCAGCTGGGCAAAATACCACGAGATTAGGCCCTCCTGCATCCAAATGTGATCCAAATCTGATCCATTCCTTGACTGAGATTTTTAGGTTCTGTACACTGCTGCTCAGCTTAAGGGCAATCCCTTCCATCTGTGTGTGAACCCAACTCACTTGGCTCCAGAACCAAGCATTTGAAATCTTTTTCACTTCTGGGTTAACAGAAGAATTGAAATTTGTGAAAGAATACAAATTTTTAATCCCTATGGGACACCCTATTATGGTTGTGATGTTGTGTCTAAGTAGGAAACAAAAGTTTGATCCATTTTTTATAGAAGAATACAGAGAGCCTGACCCATCTAATCAGGCACAAAAGGACTTTCACCAAATTAATTCCCTGAGTATAAACATGAGAAAAGCCAGTATGTGATGTGTAAGCACCTGAGCAGATGCAATGCTCCCCAAACACTGTGGCTACTTTTACAGTGCATCTCATTCTATCTTATGAACAGAGCATATATTCCGAATTAGGTTAAAAGCGATTTTTCCCAAGAAAGAGACTTCATAAATCTGAGCTCACTAGATATTAATTTACCTCAAGAATCTGGAGGAAAGCTGGTTTTATATGGAAGTCATTAGATGAGTGTATGAGTTAACAAGACCACGCTGAAATATAACTGCCAGGCTCAGCAAAAGGATTTTTATCATGTAAGACTCAACCCATAAATACCTTTATTGTGTTGTAAGCAATTTAGAACTATCACATCCCTTCACCACTGGAGATACAACATATGTGCCAGTCATGTTGATTTGCCTTGCTCACTGCAGGAGAGGTTGGTCTCACTCAAAGAGAGAGAAGGCAGAAGTAGAATTGGCACTCTGACTTGTCTCTTAGTATCAGCCTTATTCTGCAGAAATACAACAGAACTGAAGAAAAGAAAATGAAGGCAAGACTCACCACTTGTCCTGTATGGGGATTCTTATGAGCATAGGGGGGGCCTCTAATGTGGTTCCACATCTGGCCTGATGTCATTGCTAACACAAAACACTGAAAAGGAAAGAAGAAACACTATTTAATAAGGATTCTTTTTGATTTTGAATTTAACCTGGTATCTTTTCACTTCATACCAAAACGTACTGGTTTGGAACACAGGCTAAAAATTGTCCCACTTTATGTTTGTACAAAAGGCATCTAATCAAGCATTCAGTGAGCTGAAAGGACTAAAATCATATAATGTTATCGAAAAAGTAAAACTAACTGCACCTCATTTTCCTCTACCAGCTTTAGGAAACTTGAAATACAGAAGCTTTTAAAAACTGGAATTGCTACAAAACTCAATACAACAGGCAGATAAGAGTGGTGATTACTCACCAGAGCAGCAAAGGCCCAGCCAGTTTTGTTATAGAGGAAATCCAGATTGCTGCCCCGCAAATACACCAGGCCTCCGATGACAGCCAGCAGCAACCCCAGCATCAAGGGTCCAGCATAGTTTGGTGGCCTTATCACACGGATCTGAACAGAAGACAGTGAAATTATTTTCTCTCGGTAGAATTTTACATTATACCTGCACTCCTGCTAAAAAACCCCACAACACATTGAGTGTAAAAAATACTGCACACACAGGTTTTCTATATAATAAATCTGACTCGGGAAGTAAGCAACGCTTCTTCCACCAGTACTGTAACTTCAGTTTTACACAACTTCACCCTATTCAATAATTTAGAGATGGTTTTCCTTCCACAGGAACACAAGAGCAAGAAGGAAGGACATGAGTTTTACCATCTTCTCAAATACAGCACTACAGAAAATACCAGCACAGAGACTGTAAAGAAACTGAAAGATGCAGTCGTGTGTCTGAGCTAGATTTTGTAGACGAGCTATTTAGAGCAGCTCAGGAGCCACAGAATACCAGTAACACTTCCCAGCTAGCCCTGCAGAGGGGGTGTTGAGGGAAGGTGTCTGTACTCACGTGGACGTCTGTCCTGTCGGCCACCCAGCGCGCCAGCTGCTCCGCCGCGAAGCCGCGCACCTGCAGCTCGTAGGTGTCCCCGCGCTTGGGCTTCCCCTTGGCCGGGAAGTTAATGAAGGTCGGGGCAGAATTCATGTTCAGCTGCAGGGAGAGAGTTCACAGTAGATACAGCTTATGAAAGGACTGTTTAGTAACACAATTCTATGCTGTTTCTGGCTTGCAATATTGTTAATTAAATCAGAAAAATTAGCTCTTTGATTTCACTGGCCATGACTTTTTAAAAGGCAGCACACAGCTTGCATTTTTGTATTTCATGCACATTTTTTTAAACCTGTTTCCTCTCTAAATACTACTTTTGATAAAGAAATCTGCAAAATAGCAACATATGATTCTAAAATCTAGAAAGGCCATAGCTGGATGAATGCATTTTTAATGTAACACTAAGGAAAAAATTAACAAGAATAATAAAAAGACATCTCTCTTCAACTCTCCAGTTCAAAAGCTTCCATTTAATAAAGTATCACTGCCTAAACTGTGTAGCTGTTAAACAGAGATTAGTACCTCCTAAAAGTTAACATCTGCAAGACAATAATGAACTATTAATGTAACCTACAATTTCAAGTATACATGGAGTGTTCTCACAGCTTAAGGAAAAACCATGGCTATACGATGTTAATAGAAGAGAAAAATGGCTGGGTACTTGAAATTACTTAACACATACCAAAAGCCTAATCTATCATCTCTTCTCATTTAGTAATCTAAAAATTATAATAGCTGTTCCTAATGGCATCAGTGCTTTCTATCTTGCCTCTTCACTTACCACAGAAGAATTCCAGTAAGAATTACACCGTAAGTTATTACAGGAGACAAATTCAGGGAAAAAAGTCAAAGAAACCAATTCACTCCTTGTACCTATTCCACGTCTGTCAGTTCCGTTAATATTCCTACCAACACACTTAGGCCATCTTTCTTCCAAGAGTGACAGCTTTTAACTTTTCATTCCTTTATTCACTCTAACACCAAATTATGTAACATCTTCACCTTCTTGCCCAAAACCCAAGTTAAAAACAATGTTAGAAGAGAAGAGGACTTTACCATTTGAAACACATCTGAGCCTTCGTCAAAATCTACCATGGCAAAAAAAATCTTGTTGGTAAATGCACTGGAATACCTCCAGGAGTTTGCCAGAATCTGGTATTCCTCATCAGCTTGCCTGGAAAACACACCAAGTGAGATGCTGTATCATGGGTTTGTCCACAGCACGAGTTGTAAAGCAGCTGAGGGAGCTGTGCCCACCCACCCCATTAATTTTCCAGGATTAAAAAGAAAGTTTAAGTGTTAATGAAATCATTTAAGCAAAGACACTCTTCTACCATCAGGTGAAGCATTTGGCACCTGCTTTTTCACATGCAAGGGCAAGATTTGTTGAGTCCACAAACAAAAGCAGAGCTCATTTCTAATGGAAAGGTGAAATGGAACCCAGCTGCTCATGATTTGCCAGTCCACAGAGCAGCAAAATGCAGCCAGGTGTTCCCTTTCTTCCATGTCAGAGTGGGGGAAACCAATAATTTCAACGGACCACCTACAAAAACCACCCTCACAGACCTCTGCCACCTCTGGATTAATAAAGGAAAGCCATAATATGGTTAAAGATCCAGGATATCATAATTGCAAATATGTGTCAAGCAATGTGTTAATTAAGAGCAGCATTTAAGCTGCATGGCCAGCAATAATTCTGCAAACATTTCTTCAGCAGCTCATCCCAGGAAAGCTGAGCTTCCAGTGTTTCTTTCTCCAGAGGCCCATCAGAATAAATACTGCAAAGCAGGGATTATTTTAGGAGGGAGATAAAACTAAGGATTATGTTGTTTTCTCGTGTGCACATTACACACATATTCCCACATATTAAACTGTAAAGACAATCCTACTATAACTTGCCCGTGTGTATTCCTCCCACATGTGTCAAAGTTCAACCCTATTCTTAAATTTAGTTCCCTACTAAGCATAAGATGACTTTCAAGTTCTAATTTAGGACTAAACAGAGCTCATACTTGCACACAACACACTGTCTGTGAGGCTGAAGAGCAGTGAACATCACAATCACTGAGTAGTTTCTGGGAGGTGCCTTCACAAGGCGCCGGAATTTGTCTCCGTTCATTCGGATCACGGATCTTTTACTGGCCCACTCCATCAGCTGGTTCACTTTTTCTGATAACACCATCTGAAAATCAAGTCAGAGCAACACTGTTGGGGTTTTTTTTCCAGTCTCACAGTACAACCTTAAGGGTTTTCATATTTGATGCAACAAATATCTGCACTACTTTTCGTAACACCAACCACATGATGTGCTACTTCAGCGAGATTCTGCAAGGCATTCACAGAAGCTTCTGACAGTCATGTTAACATAATTCATTAACTTCAACCACCTAGTAACACACATAGCTTTAAGCACTTAGCATGATGAGGCTGGTGAAGACCTTCAGCTCACCAGTCCTTCCTCATGCTGCTGATTGCAAGACCTCTTTCAGCTGTACCAACTGCCTCCCTCCCCTCCACAGCCTTTTTTCTATACTAAGCATCAAACTGTTTCAGCTTTCAAAACTTGTGGCAGTGGAATCAACACCAGAGATGGAACCAACCTCAACATTTTATTTTTAGCACTGCTGGAAAAAAAACCCAACCCATAATTCAGAATGTATTTGAAGAACTCAGGAGTGCTCAACACTATTCCTTAAAATAGTCCTTAAGAAGGAGACAATCAATTTTATAACATTATAAGAAGAGGCATTAGTTTGACAAACTCCCAAATGTTACATTTATCATAAAGCACTTCTCTACTCATTAACACCCTTCTTCAGATAAATATGTTTGAGGAAATCATAATACACCCTGAATTGGAAGGGAGCCAGTAGGAGCATCAAAGTCCAACTCCTGACCCCGCACAGGGCAGCCCCAAGAATCCCACCACGATAATAACAATAAATTATTCTTCTCTGACCTACAACTGACACAGGTATAAACACTTATATAGAAGGATTTTTCCAAACCCTACGGGTCAAGTGTGTGGAAGCAAGTTGCACCTTAGTGACTACAACCAAAGACCACCCATCCTCCTCCCGGCAAATCCCATACAGTAGGAAGACAACACTCGTACGGTGCTCCTAACAAGAACTGAAGAACCTGGAAACAAAGACCTTCCCTCCCAGCGGCTTCCCCTCAGAGCCGGCCGAACCTCAAGGCGGGGACCCGGGGTGAGGCCAGGCCACCCCGCCGGGCCCTGATCGGTTCTGCCCTCAGCCCGCTCAGCGAGAACCCGCCCCAGCGCGGCGTGGAGGCTCCCGGTGTGTCTCACCTCCTTCCGCCTCTGCCCCGCGGCCCCGGGCCCGCCACATCCTGCCAGCAGCAGCAGCGCCAGCGCCAGCAGCGGCACCGGCAGCGCCGCCATAGCCGCCCCACTGCGCGCGCCCCGCCCCGCCGGCAGTGAGGCCCCGCCCGCAGGACGCCGATTGGCGGAAGCGCCGGCTCGTGCTTCGTCGCCGGCCTTCGATTGGCTAAGCCGGCGGGAAGGCGGCGAGCTGGAGCCGCGCCA
>VZRQ01000971.1:380839-432239 GCA_013397975.1 Machaerirhynchus nigripectus | reverse complement strand
AGCCGCGCCATTGGTGGAGCGCGGAAGGGTGGGCGAGCCCTGAGGGGAAGGCGGGGTCTGAGGCGGGGGCGGTCCTGAGGCGAGGGCGGTCCTGAGGCGAGGGCGGAGCGGGCCCTGAGGCGGGGGCGGCCCTGAGGCGAGGGCGGCCCTGGGGCGAGGGCGGAGCGGGGGCGGAGCTGGCCCTGAGGCGGGAGCGGAGCGAGCCCTGAGGACGGAAAGGGTGGCGGGACCCCAGGACACAGTGGCAGCCGTTGGGGTCTCTCAGCCGCTCACCGTGCTCAGCAGAATCACAGAACCGTTACGGTTCGAAGGGACCTCTGGAGATCATCCGACACAGGGTGGCCCGGAGCAGGTGACACAGTGTTGCTCACTAAGAGATCGGATTTGTTACCCGGTGTGCAACAAGCCAATAATCACACACTCAGAAAGACATTGATTTATTTCAGAGTTGTGCTAGCCTTGGGTGCTCAGTGGTGTTCCACAAATCAAGCACGCCAACTCTCAAAGCTTTTTACTGCTTGTATGTTTTAGCAAACAAAGGAATTTGTGTTCATTGGATACAAATAATGGAGTTCTCTTATTAATTAGTATTCTATCTTCTGCTGGTTAGTGCTTCTCATACTAATTAGTGCACATGCTCCGACTTTATCTTTGCATCAGTCTTTACTTCTCATACTAATTAGTGCACATGCTCTGACTTTATCTTCTTTTTCATCAGAGGGTTGGTGGTCGTGATCTGCCCCTGCTGGAATTACCTTTTACCCGAACTTACTGGAACTGATTTCAGCCCAGTTTCTGAGTTGGCTTTGTTAGTGTCTTCCTTATCGTGGGAGTTCTGCAAAATGTCCTTGTGGCCTGTAAATTCTGCATTCCTTGCGTCCGCTATCAGTGGCACATCCTCCTTCCCAAGCTTTGTTAACCTCCCCCTAAGCCTGAAATAATTGAGCGTGTCAAGCCCTAAACCTTAACCAGGCAGTTTACCAAAAAAGTAATTTTTTTCCCCAACATCTGGACATCGCTTAGAGCTTGCTACCTGCTGTTTCATGGATTTAATCTCCTTCCTTGTTGTTTAGGCTAGAAAGTATACAAAGATCAAACATCGAAGAACATCCTTTCTTAAGAAAATTTTACATAATCCACATTTTGAAACAACACAAATGCGTGCAGATGAGTTTTGAATGTCTCCAGAGAGGGAGATTCACACCCTGCCCAGGCAGCTGTACCAGTGCTCTGCCACCCTCAATGTAATGAACTTCTTCCTCTTCCTTCATGAGGTACACGCTTCATGTTATACACGCACGTTATAAGTTGCTGGGTCGTGTGTTAAAAATATTGTTAAAATCCAAAGGCACTGGGAAATTCCTCAGCAGCTGTGTGGTGGCTTACGGCTCTGATGCAGAATCGCCAGGGAGAGACAAAGATTTACTCACGTGTCAGGATTTATTTGCCTATTCGAAGACACTGTTAAAATTATTTCTGATTTCCATTTGCACTAAAATCCCGGACTTTATCAACTCGGCCCTTTTGTGAGTTTAAGTGACCCCAGATGGGGGTGGGGAAAAAGAAAGTGGTGTCAGAAGTGGGATTCGAACCCACGCCTCCATACGGAGACCAGAACACCCAAACCCGCCGCGGGAAGGCGCGGAACGCCTTGAGTCTGGCGCCTTAGACCACTCGGCCATCCTGACACTGCGATCGCAGCCCTCGCCAGAATGATCTTAGCACTGTCGTCACGGCTGTATCCGCTTCTCTGTGTCTCTCGGCCCCTCACGGAGAGCCCGTGTGTACCCGGGAGGTGCCGCAGAGCAGCCGGAGAACTGTGGGCCCGGCCCGGCCCGACCCGGCCGCGGAGCTCCGCCACAGCGAGGAGGAGCCCGGCGTTACCCACAGGCCCCCGCAGCGCCGCCACTTCCGCCGCGACCATTTTGTTCTTCACGGTAGTCAAGGGTACGCGCTCGGCTCTCATCATGTTCCCGGTGGCCAGGGCCGCGCAGAGCCTCGTCGGTAAGGACAGGGGCGGCTCTCGGGGTGTGGGGGTTCGTCAGGGGGTCACCCCCGGTTTGTGCCCTCCCCTGTGCGGAGTGTCCCTCACAGCCCCCGGCTCGCTGTGCACCCGGGGAGGGTCGTGAGGGCACTTCAGGGGCTGCGGGCAGCTCTGGCGTTCTTCGCCTCCCGCCTTTTTTCTTTCTTCCAGACTTTTTTATCTCCTAGTTGCTTTATGACCTAGGACTCCTTTCCTTGATGCTTTTTTTCCCTAGTACCTAAAGGCACATTCTGGCCTGGTAAGCTGCGGTGGCAAGGTCTAGTCAATACCTAGCTCTTAAACTCAAGGTTAAAGTTACCCCTTCAGTGATACAGACCCCGCAGTGTCTGTTCCTCTGGTCCTGTGTCACGATGTGCTTATCCCGAGGTGCGGGCACCTAAAGTAAACGTGTCTTGGTAGATATTCAGGTTTTTTTATGTTTAAAAAAACCCCTTGTGCAGCCTCACAGAGCATGCGAGGGATGTAGTAACATTATGGGTATCACTATCACCTTCTCTAGTCATGGTTGCCTAAAAATGCAAACCATTGATCTGAGACTAAAAGGTTTTGTTTTGTAATAACTTTATGCACACATCACCCTCTCATCAAATGCTTTGTACACAACTACCAGGCAATCTGTCTTTTGTAGCCGTTGCTTTGATTTTTTATTGTTGTCTTCTCTTTAATAAGTGTACCTTTTATAGTGTACATCTATAATGCACATCATCTGAAGATACCATTGTGTATTTTTTTCTCTATAATTTATCTCATGCCTACGGGTTATTTCCCTTTCCTTCCTCACCTCCCTCCCCTCCCTTCAAAAATCCCGAGGGAATGTGGCAGGTGTTACCACACCCGCTAGCTTCAACCCCGTAATTTGATGGTGAGCTTCATCCTGACAATGCTTATGTTGGGTACTCATACTGCCAGGATAGATACTTACATATAGAAATCTAAAAATGCTAAGCACTAAACAAAATATTTCATTAGGGAAACAGTAATACTAAAGAAAACATATTCATGAAAAAGGTAACGTAGAGGATTTTTTTTTCCACTGGAATTAGACTTAAGGAATAACCTTCCAGAGAGAAGTTGAGAGACCTGAAAAAAATTAAAGGATGTGTGTATATCCCATGTTTTGGGTCGTTCCAAAGTCCAAAAGATTATTTTTTCCAGCATTTTTAGTCTTTTAGCACTACCTCCTCTCTGTCGGTGGGAGATGAGGATTGTGAATGGTTTGAGCAGATATTTGAGTTGATTTCTGTACTTTTGAACACTCCTCAGCTCGTGGCATCCAGCACACTGCAGTCAGACAAGCGCATCGCAAGCATGAGCCGAACTTCCATGACAAATATGGAACCATGGTCCTCCTTGGTGGAGCTGCCATGTTCTCCGCTGTCTGGGGCTACGTAAGTTGGTTTTGTCACCGCTCTTGTGACTCGAGCTGCAAACTTCAGAGGTGTCAGTTTTGCCTGCTGGAAATAAATTCAGTGGTCAGAATTTAGGAGCTTCTTCCGTAGGCGAATAGTGATGGGATAGAGGTGAAAGTTCTGTTAGTTCCCAGCTTGATTTTGAGTTGTTACTCAAATTTCTGTGCCGGTCTATTGCCTGATTTGGAAATGTATGAGAAACACAAATGTTCTCTGTTTTACTTGGGATTTCAAACTTCTACAGGTACAGCTTTCAGCAGCAAAATTTCTAGACGAAAATACCAGTATGGTGGTGGGGTTTTACATTCCAGATTCTTTCTTCTAAAGTTGGGTATTTTGAAACCGAAAACTGAAACATTTAAATGCTATTCAATATAAATATATTCCACATGTTCAATTGCAAAACTAATGAGATGTCATGTTCTGATACAAGAAACCTGAACTGAAAACAATAAAAATAGCCCTCTATCAGAAGGTTTCTTTGATTTCAGAGTTAATAATCTTGGGTTTTATTCCTTTACAGGTGTTCACAGGGCTTAACATTGAGTGGGGCCTTTCACCTGTTGGCAGAATCACTCCAAGAGAATGGAGGGAGTAACAGCCTCTGCTTCTAATGAACTGGTCTAAACTTTCACTGAGAAAATGGTCATGTAATGGCATTTGTTCCCTGATTACCACTTGGACAGTGGCATTCCTGCTCTAATAAACATACCTAGAAACCTGTCTGGCTCTTTGAGGTTTCCTGTGTGCTCTGTTTCTGCTGAAGGATAAGAAATAGTGTGAAAACTCAAAGTAATTTTACACAGTCTCAGTTGTCGCTGTAAAGATCAGTGGTGGATAAAGGACAAGTCCAGAACATTGTTGAGTTGTCCATTTAGGCAGATGCATGTGTGAATCAGCCTGACTGCACTGCCTCTGCAGAGTGCACATCCCTTTACATCTGACTCGTAATGACAAAGTTGAGACCCCGGTTTTTTTCCACAGAAGGATTTTTATGCCTTGAATCACTCAGCCAGTAAGCTGCTTCTCCCTGTGACCCCTGGGAGTTGTGAAGAAATTAAATTCAGTTTTGAGTTGGAGAGGCTCCACAGGAGCAGGCACTGTCCCAGGATAAATGGGACTTTCCTAATGAATTCTTAGGGAATTCCAGAATGATTTGGGGTGGAAGGGACATGAAAGCCCATCTTGGTCCTGTCTCTGCATTTAGCTTCTGTTTAGGGTAGAAGTAACCGGAGAAATGAGGTGGGAAAAGAACAGTTACGGGGTCACGCTGGTGTTTGATGATGGGAGAATCCCGGACTGGCCGGGGTTGGAAGGGACCCTTTTAGTCCCGCTCCCCGTGCGGCGGCCGCGTTCCCGCCTCCTCCCGCCGCCGTCACGTGTCCGCCGCCGTCACGTGACGGGTGGGCGTGGGCGGGGCCGGGCGCCGCTGGTCACGTGGCACGGCAGGGGAAGAGCCCGGCGGTTCCGGGCCGGGAGCGGCGATCGGAGCCCGCGGTCCCGGTGAGTGCGGAACCTGCTCGGGGCTCCCTTCCCTCCGTCACTGCGGACCCTCCTTGGGGCCCCGCCTTAGTTGTTTTCCTCCGTCGGTGCGGACCCGCCTTGGGGCTGCCGCTTGCCTGTCCTCCGGGGCTGTCCCCGGCAGTGCGGACCCTCGGGGGGCTCCCGCTTCCCACCGTGGGTGCGGACCGGGGGCGCTCCCGCGGCCTCAGGTGCGTGCGGACCCGCCTTGGAGGCTCCCGCTTTTCCCCGTCCTCCGGAGCTGCCCCCGGCCCGTTGTCACCGTATCCCCGGCGGGGAGGGGGTGTGCGGGCGGCTGCGGCGTTGCCGGGCTACGAGTCCCCGACGGGAGGGGATGGGAGGGGAGGACCCCAAAACACGCCCGCCTGGGCCGGGCTCTGTCCAGCCGCTCGGAGGCACCGTGAGGTGTGTGAGGGTGCCTCATCCCGGGGGAGTCGGGGGTGCCCCGGCGCTTCACCCACCGAGCGCCCCGGCGGCAGCTCCGTGTCCCAGCGCAGCCCCGGCCCCGGAGCGGCGTTTCCTGCTCAGCCGCTTCCAGGGCCCCGGCAGCCCCGGGTGTCCGGCGGGGCAGGAGCCCGGCTCCGCTCCAGGGGCTCCTCGGGACCGGCGGGCTGTGCTTATCAGGGAACGTCCCCGTTTCGGGGCTTGGCACGCAGTAAGCCTGCACTCACTTGGAAAAGTCCCTCTTGTGCTCTTGTCAATGGCCGGAGAAAGTCTCTGAGCGCATGAGTCACTGAGCTCCTGTTCCAGGTCTGAGCTGCTCACCTTGTCCGTCTGAAGCACCTTACTTAGGGTTTATTCTTATGCCACCTTCCGATGGCAGCACTCTGTGCACAAGCACCTTTTTCCAGTTAAAAGCATAGTGTGGATATTTTGGAAAAGGGCAAATAGTTGTTTGTGATGCTTTGGGGTGAAATCTCACAAAAATGAGCAAGAGCAACACAACTGTTGCCTCCCTGTGTTCATGTTATGAAAATTGTATGTAAGTAGTGTAAAGTTGTTTAAATCTTACATGCATTCAGCAAAGATCGTGTTTCTGTACTTAAATACTTGTTGAATTGTGTGGCTGTAAATAGGTGAAGATTTGGTGGTGTGGGACTTTGTGTGTATTACAGTGTCCTGTGTGAACACACAGTTTGATTAGAAATTAATAATTATAGTGTATTTTCTTAGTAGAGAAAAGACCTGAAGCTTTTTTTCCTTCCCAGATGGCAAAGCAGGGAAGCAAAGACTAACATTACAGGTAGTTTGCTGTCTTACTCTTCTTATTTTTACTGTACAATGCATTCCACGTTGTTCTGCTGAGTATTTTGAGACTAAGCTTAAGACTGAGGAGGCCCAGTTGACCTTGGTATGCTCCCATAAGGGGTGATAAATTTCATTCTTCTCATAGTATTTCCTATGATTCTTCCAAGGGCACATTCCTGTTCTCCAAAAATCTGACTTGAAGAGGTGATGGAAAGCCAAGAACGAGTTAAAGGATTTGCTAAGAATTTGTCTCAAGTACTGTAAAACTCGTTAGAAGTGAAGCAGAATGCTTTCAACGTTCTTTTCAACTTTCTTTTTCCCCATGCAGTTTCTATAGAAATAAATTCCCAGAGAGCAATTTCTATCCTCTGCTGACCAAGCAAGGCTTGTTAAAGTCTTGAGCAACATGAATTACAACCTATTTAAAGTGTCACGTAGCTGTGACATTTATTGCAGATGTGCAGTTTCTCTCTCAATGATTAAGCCTCATATATCCATGGGCCTATCATACAGATCTCCTGTCATACCTAGTCACACTTTCAAATGGATCTGTTTGCCCATGAACCCTATAAAACCTCTTTCTTCCCTGTTGGACCCGTCTCCTGTAGCAGTTTTTAAGCCCAAGGGTGAGATGATGCAGCTTTTTCCTTTCCTGCCCTTTGCTCTTTCCATAGGTCCCTAGGAGGGACAGGCACCTTTTTTCCATTTAATGTAATAAGTAATTTAGCTTTCTGCTGCCATAAATAAAGTGAGCTAAATAGCACTTGGCCAGTTAGACATTTACTAAAATCCAAAGGCTGTAATTAAACCTGCGAGGTTCTGTTGCTGGCATTTGTGTGGTATTTGCCAAGCTGTGACCTCTTTTAATTTCAGCAGCTATAAATTCAAGGTAATTATAGATAAACTGGTGAAAACTGGAGCTGTACAGGTAACCAGAAGCATCTGTCTTTCCTAGTTGTGTCCTTACGAATCCCAAAACAGGCCCAAAGTGTGTCTGTGGGGCACAAAGCTTTGTTGCTCTGTGACACCTGGGTCAGATATTGGAAGCACCAAAGTGCCTTTTGTAGGGTTAAATGGGACTCTGGGTTTTTACTGCTGTTGTAACTTCCTCTTTGCATTGCTTATTTTTTTAATTTTCTTTTTTTGGTAGTGTGGGTTTATGAATTACTTAACTTTGACTTCATCAAGCCTTATTTCTTCAGATATTTTACTTACAATGACAGGTGTTAGCACATCAAAAAACTCTTTAGAGAGATGAATGAATGTCCCAGTCACCTTGTGCTTGATCACTATTGAATTTTCCTTTCCATAGGGAGAAATTTCTGTTGGAAGTAGAAATCACCTCTTTCTATTGCTCCACTCACTTCATAGAAGGTCTAACTGACTTCCTTCAAGAAAATGGAACTAAATACAGAGCTGGTGATTTGTAAAGGGAACTGCCATTTCTTTGTATTGACAAATCCTGAAATTCTTTACTAATTGGTGGCAAAGGTGTTTTAGAGATGGAGCAATGCACTGGTTAAGAATAAAAGCGTTATTTTTTCTCTACAACATGTGCAATGCATAACTCAGCATCTCAGGTCTTTTCAGGACCTCAGCTTCAGGCCTTTTCTCTATAAGAAAATATATTATGATTAAAAGGATGTGTCCATGCTGACTTGCACAAGCCATTGCTTTGGAATATATGGACTGCTGCAGATATTTTGACTTCTACATCTATTTTCATGTAAACTTGGGAAAATGTTAACCCAAATGAGGAGAACTAGGATTAAACTGTTAGTATTTGTGTATCTCTTGTGTGCATCTAGTCCTGATTCATTGGTGTAACCGATATTTTGAGTCTGCTTAGTCATGGACTTCCTTAATGTAAAGTTGTCAGGAAGAGGAAATATGACAAATATTTCATTCAAGTTTCAGCCAAATTCTTTCTGCCTTGAAGCACTTGTAAGGGAGGCAGAGCATCAGAAATGGAATGAATATGACAAGGTAGAATACTGTCTCAGATGTAAGCATGTGTTACCTTTCAATTTAACTGGTTGTCCTGGGAATTTCTAGGGGAGGAAAAAAAAGGATGTGTCTACTTAGAGTCACTGTGTATAACCCTATATTTCCTTCTGAGAAAAAGATCTCTTTGAAGCCTCAGGAGCACTGGAAATCCAGACAGTTTGGCTTTTGGAAATTTCAGCAAGGCTGTACAGAAAACAGAGATTGAGAAACAGCTCATTAACAAATCAATGTTAATAATACCATGTGACTGATTAAAGACACCAGTATTGCTCATTAGAGTTGGACACGTCTCGTTTTTTAGAGACCAACCTGTTTTTAAAGTTAGTATAAAAACTCTTAGCAACCTGCAATAAAGCAAATAAAAATCCCTGTTGGTTGTCTTCCCCACCAGCAGGGAGCTGTGAGTGATGCTCATGTCACAGAGATCATGGGTCATTCTTAATTGAAGGTCAGAGAACAAAAAGAAGAGCCAGTTTGGTCCAACAGATAAATTCTAATTGATGGAAGTTCTGGTTTCAGTCCTAGTACTTCAGGGTCTTGAGGGGCAAAAAAGGAAAAATAATTTTTCTTTTTTTTTTTTCCTTGTGCCTTTATGGTTTTTGTTTGAATTACAGCCTCTTCCAGGGAAGGGTTTTCACTGCTGTGTTTATGAATGAACAGCAGAAGGGCAAGGAAACAGACTGAGGAAATGGAGGAAATACTTTGTCCATACAAACGGTAATAATAATAGACGTGAAAAAAGTTTAATGTTATTTTTACATATTTAAACAGTTGGGTTTTTAATGCGTTGGTGGGAATTTGGAAGCAGTGCTGATGGTTACTGTGATCAGTGCTAATTGACTGTACTGCGAGTGTGGCTGCTGTTAGCTTGACAGAGAACCTTTAACATTGTGTATCCTGGTTTCTGTTTCTGTAAAAATGGATATTTTTGTACCTTAGCTTGAGTCTTTTAAACCAAAGCCAGGAGCTCAGCAGCTTTTCCCTGGCTTACAGCTGTACCCCAGCTCTCCTCCAAGGCAGCATCTTGCCAACCTTTGATTATTTTAGATAGCAGCTCACAGCCAAAGTGTCCCCTTCCTTTATTTTTGTTTTCAAAGTACAGTAACAGGGCAGTTCAAGTTGGTCATGTACCTGAAATGCTTTTAAATTCATGTCTGTCCAAACCTTACCAGAGGGCAGACTGGTTCTGTCTGTGATGTCTCATTTTAGCCCCATGTGCCTGGCTGTGCTCACAAAGTTCCCTGTAAGTCAAGTGCTTTTTGCAACTTTATTTGTGCTTCAGGCTTGTGGGAATATTGGTGTGTCCCTGACTGTGGAGTGACAATGATGTCCTTGTTTGCTGGGTGTGGACTGAGCATTCCTTAGGGAAGAACTGGGGGAAGCACAGAGGATCACATTTCAATAGGATGACAGGAAAGCAAGTGTTTTCTCAGGTAACGTAGTGGTTCTTAAAGTATTTTGTACCCTGAGTGTGCAGATCAGCCTGAAAAAGGAGCTGCTGTATGAAATTTGCTTAAAATACACTTTTCTGCTGGTTGGTAATTCCTGTGTCAGGTGAGAGTTCCACATTTCTGTAAGGTGTGGATATTCACACACAAATACTGTGTGTTTCTCATTACTCAGATGTTGTCAAAGCAGGCAAGAGGTGAGATCTGTAAGAATTCCTCAGGTAGAGTTGTCTTATTTCTGTTCTTAGCAGGGATGAGATGTATTTAATCTGTTGGAAAAGTCACTATTCCCAGGTTTATACTTCTTTCACTTCTTGTTGATTGAGTTCAACATTTAGTTTTGTGCATCAGGGCAGTAAACCTGTTTCTATGATGAAACCTCCTTGTATCCTTACATGGTTTGTAGCACATCTCAAAGTGAAACCAGAACCCTCCAGGCCTTCTGTAACAGGGAACAGTCTGGAAATGTCACCAAGGAGCAAGAAAAATTCATTTTACTAAACATCAATGTAATTGAGTTTTCCAAGATAAGTCCTCAGGGTAAGAAAACAAGTTAAGCTTGTGCTTCACTTCAGCTTCTCAATTAGTCATCAGATTTTACTGCTGCTTCCATTGCTGCCAGACATTAACTGTGATCATTTTCCTGGTCACTCACCTCTCTGTCAATGAAAATTTGCATTATGTTTTTCAAAATATTAGGAAAAGGTCTGGAGATTTGCTTCCTTTGCCCTCTTTCCCCATTAGTCACTTCACAGTTAATGCATTGGGGAAAAGAAGTTCTTTGCATTAGCTGTTACTTCTACAAATTAATTTCATTTAGGTTCAGTAGTTTTTTTACCTGGGCTTGTTTTTATGAGCAAAAATACTAATGATTCTCTTCAGAGGAGCAGAAATTAGAGTTTCAGAATGAGTTGTGGGAAAAAGCTTGATTTGCTTCCTGGGCTAATTTCAGTTTCACTTGTTTTTGCAAACAGAGGGCAATATATGAGAGAGAAACGTGGAAAAACAATTACCAGCTGTGCCACTGTGGCTGCCGTGCCATCCTCTTGTTTCAGCATTCCAAGAGCTTCTGTCCCTCTCTCTCTCTCTCTCTCTTGCTCCTCCCTATGATTTAATATCTCACACCAGTGAATCACAGCTTGCTGCAGGTAATTTAATGATCTCCACTATAACCCAAATCCAATAATAGCTGTCTGAGCACTTTCCCTTTTTGAAAATTCAGGGGAATAAGTATGTAAAGTTCTCCATTCTACTTGGGTCTGCTCAGACTTTGACATCTACCAGAGCTGCATGGAGTGAAGGATGTCCTCTGTTAAATCCTAGAATCCCAGAATGGTTCCGTTTGGAAGGGACCTGGAAGCTCCTCTCATTCCACCCCCTGCCATGGGGACACCTTCCACTGCATCCCTGTTTTCACTCCAATCTCTGTGAAATTCTTCAGGAACTAATGTCCTGATTGTTTTTAGCCACCAGCAATGAGAAGACCTGAGTAGAAATTCAGGATGGAGGCAAAATCCGTGGCCATCGGCGTGGAGGGGATGACCTGCAGCTCCTGTGTCCAGAGCATCGAGCAGCACCTTGGGAAGATGAATGGAATCCATAACATTAAAGTAAGTGACCCTAGCACTGTGTCTAGCAAAGCTTTGTGTGAGAAACCAGGATAAATGGTGCTCCAAGGGAGGAAAACAATGTGGGAAGAGTTCATTCTGTACATTTCACGGGAGGCTGATGTTGGAGGTCCATGGTGTATTTCTGGTAAGTAAGAGAAGAAAAGGTGCTTGCTTCACTGCAGTGGGAGCTAAGTTATTATCTGTCGCTCTTAATTAATGTTCTGCTTTACAATTAATTCAGTATTATGAAGTAATGGGGGGGAAAAAAGGCAAGAACAGGGTTTGTCCTAATTCAGGCTTTCTTTGCCTGACTTGGTTTTAACTTTTTTTCTTAGCTCAGAGGAGATACCAACATTGTTAGTCCTTCTTCTGTCATGGGCAAAATATTGGACTGTAGAATATTCCAGGGTGAGCTGATTATCCCTGCACAGTACATTGTTTTACAGTAGTTTTAATAATGGAAGTAATTTAAAAGCTGGGAGACTCCTATGAATTTTGTGACCCAGCCTGTGGTAGAAAGAACAGTTCTAACAACAGAAAACTGAAGAGTTTATTTATTTAGTGTCTGTGTTCTTAAAGCATCCTGTTACATTCTGTAGCTGTTGATTTTACTCCAAAGAAAATAATATCTTCCTGGTTTTATCAACAGTTAACACCTATTTTAGTGGGGATATCTTAGCTGAACATTTCCCTTCCCAGAACTGGGCACAATTTTAATTTGGGGTGTGTGTGATCATTGTCTGTAGCTGGTTTTGCAAGACCCATTGTGGGGCACTTCCCCTGCAGAGCAGTTCCCTTTGGCCTGAAATAGGTGTTTGCGTACACACACACAAATTTTGGTGAAAAGCAGCAAAATTTACAAGACAGATCTTTTTTCATCTTCCTTCAGCTGCAGAGGAGCTTTAATGTGAGTCTGTGCTCTGACAGCAGAGCCCTGGGGCTCTGAACAGACCCCTGTGCATGGCCACATAAATCACTGGGTGTCTGCAAGCATGAGCCCAGATAAAGGCTAAAAGCAGCCTGTAAAATAATACTCCCAAATAATCTGATTTCACAATCCTCCCTTTCTCCTTGTTCTAGCAAAATATGTCATTTTGTCAGCCCTGTGTTTTCCCAGGTAATTTCTGAGAATACACAGGTGACTTTGGCTGGGACAGGGAGATTTATACTTTAAATTGATTCAAGACAATGTGCATCCCCAGTGTCTTTTACATAAGGAATGAAGTAGGTTTTTAAAAGGACAATATTAAGACTTTTGTATTTAGGTTTTTAGGTAAATACCTGATCCCAAAGCTGAATGCTATTTCAAAAGATACATTGCAAAAACTTAATCTGAATAGAGCAGGACTCTTAATAAACTTTGAGGTCGTATTTAGTAATTATCCTTTTTACAGCATCAGAGCTTCAGCCTAGCAAGATCAGTTGTTTCAGAAAATTCTCTCTGAATCGTAAAACAGGGTTTTGTGTAGTGGTTATGAATTAGGTCAGCAAGGGACATGAATGTTGGATGACTAATACAGACAAACAGCTGCTTTTAGGTTATTCTGCAATGAAACGAATATATGTCCATGTTGCTAATTCTGCTAAGGCCCATAATTGGGACAGAAACAAGGAAAGGTGGTTCTTAAAATGATTCAATTGATATAATTTAATCATGTCTGTGGTCTTTAGGTTGTACCTTTGCCCAGAGGAAAGATAGAATTGAATTGATAATGTGTTGGGCCTCTGGCAGGCATTGCTTTTTCCTTTTGGAAACTGCAGTTACTGTGTTTGATATATCATCTGTTGGGAGCAAATTAAATTGAGTATATGTGTACCATCAGATGGGAAAGGTTATTACCAAATAAGGATGTCTCTGGATCACCAAAGTGTACAGAGAGAGGAAAACCAGCTTCTTTAATGTTTGTCACATACCATGTTTCTAAAGTGAGTTTTGGTGAAGTTTGATGCAGGTTTTTGTTCACAGCAAGTTACCAGGCTGTGCCTCCACTGCCTGGAACTGCTGGGCTCCTTTCACTGCTGCTTAAAGCTGTGGGTTTTTTCAAAGAGTGTTTTCTTCCATCCTCGTAGCCTGAGGGAAGTTACTCCTAACTGCATTAGAATTGCTGCTAACTGATTCGGATTTCTTCTGTGGGCTGTTTTGCTCCAGGGATTGAATTGGGTTAGTCATCCTAGTTCAAGTGAATTTGGCTCTGGAAGTTTCATTAAATGCGTTGGTGCTGTCTGGATGTTGCAAGTAGAAGTGGCCAGGCAGACCTGTAAAGGATTCTGGAGCTGGGAGTTGGGCTGGGATCTGTTGTGTCCAGCCCCGGTGTTGCACAGGACAGCAGGAATTAACTCAGTGGTGGTGGCTTTGCTCTTCGGGGTGAGTACTGAGGGATAAAGTTCTACTGGACAAGTATTGCTCATATTTGCAAGTAAAAGCAGCTTCTAGTCTGGTGCAGTGTCAGTTCTCAGCCCTGTGTGTTGCAGTTTGCTAAATTGCTTTGTTTATCCCCTCGAGGTCTCTCTGGAGGACAAGAACGCCGTCGTCATCTACGACTCCGAGCTGCAAACTCCAGTGACTCTGCAGGAAGCCATCTGTGACATGGGATTTGATGCTAGCCTGGCTGATTCAAACCCACAACCTGTTCTACCTGACACAATTTTCCTCACCCTCCCTGCCCAGCCAGCCCTAACGCCCAGGCAGATTTGTGCCACACTGCTGAGGAACAAAGGCATCGTGGATGTGAAAGTGTCCTCTGATCAAAGAACCGCAGTGGTGGCTTTCATCCCTTCCATCACCAATGGCAGGCAGATTACCCAGATGGTCCCAGGAGTAGATTTGAACATCTCTGTGCCAGAGGTAACGCCCGGAACTTGGGAAGATTCCAGCTGGTCCCAGGCGAGCAGCGCTGTGCTGCGCCTGAAAGTCGATGGGATGACCTGTCACTCCTGCACCAGCACCATCGAGGGGAAGCTTGGCAAACTGCAGGGAATTCAGAGGATTAGAGGTAAAACCTTAGTGTGTTTTTATGTAAATTGAAGCTGGCAAATAGCAAGGAATTCAGCAGATTAGAGGTACAACCTTAGTGAGTTTTTATGTAAATCGAGGTTGGCTGTGCTGTTTGTTCTCTGATGGCGTTGCAGGTTTTAGCTGAGGTAGCCGAGTGAGACAGTGACTCTTTGTGGGACTGGGTGCTTAATTATGCTTTTAATGGGGACTAGAAGTGAAGAAGGGAGCCCACACTGTGGGAAGGATGTGGCTGTTACATGTGTGACAGTGTTCAGTAGTTGTTTTGCATTTGGTAGGGAGCCTGGAGTAGTTGTGTTCCATAATTTTATTACCAGTTAAAGAAATCTCTAATAACAGATGTCTTTTTTAATATTGTGATTAACGTTAGTTCATCTTTTCTGTCCAATTAAAATTTTGTGTTGGCATATATGTAATTGTATCTAAAAGCTTTGGGATGAGTGTATTGCCACAGACTCCCAAAGAAGGATAAATTCAGTAAGAAGTAGTGATGCCATTTGTGAAAATCTCAGGGAAAGAGCAAAAATTTGAGGAGTTGAAAATTGTTATAGTACTAGACAAAAACTGGTTGAAGAATGACGTTATTTGATCTTTACCAGACCAATGAAATCTCCTTTCTGTTGCAGTTACATTTCTGACCATTTAAAGTGTTCCTGGAAAGCTTTGACAAGATCCTGTGATGTGCTTATTATGCTTAGGGCAGTGACACACATTTGTTTTATTGATTGATTTCCAGTGTCCCTGGACAATCAGGAAGCTGTTGTTGTCTACCAGCCTCCTCTAATTACAGCAGAAGAAATAAAACAGCAAATTGAAGCGGCGGGTTTCACAGCAGCCTTCAAAAAGCAGCCTAGACCCCTGAAGCTCAGTGGGATTGACCTGGAGAGGCTGAGGAGTGCTCAGCCCAGAAGCTCTGAGGCATCACAGAGAGAAAACCCCAGCGGGACTGGCACAAAGACAGTTGTGCTCAGAGTTGAGGGGATGCACTGCAATTCCTGTGTCCTCAACATCCAGAGCACCGTATCGGCGCTGCCGGCAGTGACGAGCGTTGTGGTTTCTCTAGAGAACAAATCTGCTGCTATAAACTACAACCCAGGCTTAATTAGCATAGAAAAGCTGAGGAGAGCCGTGGAGAACGTGTCTCCAGAGAGGTTCAGAGTCAGCCTTCCTGAGGAACACGAGAACGTGGCACTTTTCCCCCCGCTGGTGTCTCCGCTGAAATCTCGCCCTGCTTCCAAGGCTCCCAGCCAGCCCCTCACACAGGTTGTTGTGATCAACATTGAGGGCATGACCTGCAACTCCTGTGTGCAGTCCATCGAGGGAGTGCTGTCCCAAAAGGCAGGAGTGAAATCTGTTCGTGTCTCTCTCCCAGATGGAAATGGGACTATAGAGTACGACCCGCTGCAAACAAGCCCAGAAGAATTGAGGTCCTCAATAGAGGAAATGGGATTTGATGCATCTTTTCCAGGTAATGACATGTGAAAGTTTTAAATTGACAAGGATTGTGTAGTTTTGTTTAGGATTTGGTGCCACCCAAGATGAAATTTAGCAGCTGATACACACTTTGTGCTTGCCAAGAGAAGCTTTATACCTTCACTGCTGATGAGATAATTAAAGCACATCCTTTAATACATCAGATTAATTCAAATGATTTGAGGTGTCTGGCAATACAAATATGTCAGATAAATGCTATTTTATGTCAATAACTGCAGAAGAGGTTGGGTGCTCACATTTAATCCTTTCCACCCTGTTCTTGCACAGACAGACCATCCCCTGAAGTGCTGTAAGGAGCAGTGGCCTGTAGTTCCAGAGCCCCTCTCTAAGGTTAAAAACACTGACTTTGCTTATGAAACATGCACTTGCTTACAAGTTCAGCTTTGTGCTCCAGGTAAAGTCAATAAAACTGTGTGTAACACTAAGGTTGCACCCCAGGGGTTTTGCTTACAGCTGCAGGAGAGGACAAAGGATGTGCAACAGAACAAAGACAATGAGGAAAGGCAAAAGGAAAAGTAGTACCAAACCAGTAAGTTAATCAGTGGCCCAACTTTGTGCTGACTCTTAACTGACAGAGAGCTGGATGGATCAGCTTGACAAGGTGTGTACAATCACTATATTCAATGTAAATAACAGCAATGTGTCATAGCAGCTCATCCCTCCCTGCAGTGGCTGTTCACAGTGTCACAAGCTGCAATCTCCTTTCCAGCAAAGGCAGAGCTTCCTGTGGCCAAAGCTCAGCCCTCCCTCGAAGCACAGCTGGACTCTCACAAGCCTGAGCCACCCTCCAAAGTGCCACCAGCCCACCTTGGCAGACAGGAGAGCAAGACCATCTCCAAGTGCTGTGTCCAGGTGACAGGAATGACGTGTGCCTCGTGTGTGGCCAACATCGAGAGGAATCTGAGAAGGGAGGATGGTGAGATGTGTGTCAGTGTGCTCTGGTACATTTCCAAGCATTTGTTTTGGAGAATCCATCAGGCTTTTGCAGTGTTTCTAAGGGGTGGGTTGTCAGGACAGGTGTTCCTGCTCACCTCTGGCCCATAGGGCGGGAACAGGAACATCCTTGCTGCTTTATGGATGTGCTGCCCAGACACTGCCTTTGCAAAAGCAGCAGCTGAGTGCTCCAAAGAATACAGGGATCAAATAGGGGATCCTTTTGAAGGTAAAACAGCTCTTTCCTACTGGAGGGAGGTGCCCAGGTGTGCAGCTGAAAGGCAGAAGCAGGTGTGTGCTTTGGGGAGCTGTGACAGGGGGACTGTGAGTGGATTAAAGGGACACAGGTTAATTTTAGCTCTGCGAGTCAGGGCAGTGGTGTCTGTGATTATATTTGCAGGAACAAATGGCTGCATGACTGATGTAACAGAGTCATTAATGCAGACTGTGTTTTTAATTACTGTAATGAAGATGGATGGGTTTCAAGTTAGCCTGGATTTTTATTTTTTTCATCCTAGAAAATGGATGACTCTAAATCCTCTCAGTGCCCAGCAGGATTGCACTGTTAGATCTGCCCTTTTTCATGCAGGTTCTCCCTAAAAAAGGCTTCTAGGAATGGTAAATGCAGGTCAGAGAAATATGCAGCACTGGGTTTTAGAAGAACTTCTTTTAAGTAAAAATAGATAATTCTTAATATAACATGGACAGAATGTCTGTAATTAGACTGTTAAAGGCTTGCTGCTCATGTGGAGTGATGCTTTCATCTGTCACACCTGCACTGAGGTGCTGGTGTTGGTGTAGCTTCCAAACATGAGGATGTTTTTTCTTCATGTACAACACAGAAGCTTTCCCAATTTCAGTAAATTGTGTTGTGCCCTCCCGTTACAATAAATGCAGGATGTTTCCTAAGCCTGATCTGCCCCTCACACATTTTGTTTCCTAGGAATACACTCGATCCTTGTTGCCCTCATGGCAGGGAAGGCAGAAGTGAGGTACAACCCTGCTGTCATTCACCCTGCAGCTATTGCAGAGCTCATTCGGGAGCTGGGCTTCGGAGCCACCGTGATGGAAAACTCTGGGGAAGGAGATGGGATTCTGGAACTTGTTGTAAGCTGATCATTAAACCCAGCCACCCTCAGCTTTTATTATTTTTATCTGTTGGATGTGCTTGTGTTAGTGTCCACTTCCTAGAGTTTAATTATATCATAGAGATTAATTTATAGAAAAATCAAGTATAAGGGTACATCAGGCATACAAATTTTACCTCGTCCTGCAAACTGTGCTGGCTCACTACTACTACACTGCAAATGCAGAGAAATAGTCCTGTATTTTTCTGTTTGCTCTTTCTGTTGCCAGAATTTACTTTTGTTTTCTTTTTGAAGCTGAGTAGAGCTCAGTGTTAATAACCTTGTCTTTAAGCTGTGCTTCCTCTAGAAGGGTTGGAGGGGCCCCTGAGCAGCATGATTTTGTGGGAGGCCTCCCTGCCCGTGGCAGGGGGGTGGAACTGGATGGTCTTTAGGGTCCCTTCCAGCCCAAACTATTTTTTGATTGTACAGTGCTCTCATCCTTAACTAGAAAGATCCATCTCGCTGCTTCCCACCCCACGTTGAAGCAATAAATAATGCAGCATAGTCACAAGCACTTCTCCTACTTGTTAAGATGCATTTGCCAGGTAACCTGTGCTTTGCTAACAGGAAGGAACCTTTATTTGACAGGTGAGGGGGATGACCTGTGCCTCCTGTGTGCACAAGATAGAATCCACCCTGATGAAGACCAATGGTGTTCTGTACTGCTCGGTAGCTCTTGCGACCAACAAAGCCCACATCAAATATGACCCTGAGGCCATCGGTCCTCGAGATGTCATACAAGTGATAAAGGTGAGCTTCATGTAGGCACCAAGTCTCCTAAAATACCCAGTGTCCTTGGAAGAGTTACGCTCCTCAGAAATAGAAGGGGAAGTTCTTAAAGCAAAATATAGGTCTCTTTTCTTCCATCTGCTTTCTTCTTCTTCGTGTAGGTTTCTGCAGCTAAAATGTGTGTTTTGGCTCAAAAATGCTCTGCTACAACTTAGCCTAACTTTTTAAACAGAAATACTGTGAAAGCCAGGTCATGGTAGACTTGGAGATAGCAGCTATAAGTTTGTAGAAAAATCACATTTATTTAAAAAAGAAGCACTGTAGCAGGTGAGAGGTGAAATACGTTTCTCAGCCTTCTCCTTCAGTTTCTCTGTTTCTGTGCTTTAGGAACAGCCATTTTGGAAAGCCATATTTCAGAATAGCATTTTATCCCAGAAAGGTTAATTCCTACATCAGATTGCTTTTCTCTTTTTGAAAGGTAACTAAACAATGGTAACAGACAACAGTAACATTTCATGTCAGAAATAAAGTTAATCAAAGTTAAGATTGGCACCATCAATAATTTGGCAATAACTGAGCACAAAGTGTATTTGAGAACTGACTGTTCTCTTTTCTATTATTGGGCTTTTTTCCCTTAGGATTTAGGTTTTACTACGTCCTTAGTCAAAAAGGATAGATCTGCCAGTCATCTGGATCACAAGCAGGAAATCAGGCAGTAAGTATTCCTGAACTGGAACCTGATTCTTTTTTGTTACTCCACCATCAATTTATGACCTTTTGTGTGACTGTGCAGAAACGCTAGTTAAAATATTCTCCAGCACTTGACTGCAATACAAGTTTTTTTCCTTTTTGTTTTCCCTTTTTAAATCTGAGGTGGAAAAGGTCTTTTGTCGTGAGCCTGGTTTTCTGTATTCCTGTCATGGGGCTGATGATTTACATGATGGTGATGGACAGCCAGCTCTCAGATGCACATGCACATCACAACATGAGCAGTAAGGAGATGGAGGCCCTCCACTCCTCCATGGTCCTGGAATACCAGCTCCTGCCAGGATTGTCTGTCATGAATTTCCTGTCGTTTTTACTCTGTGTCCCTGTACAGGTGAGTGGGGTTATGGCAGCTCCTGGTTTGTTGGGCTTAAACACTCAAAATGGAAGGTGATGAAGAAATTAGGTTTGAAAAGTGAATGTAATTGTGCTGTTGCAAAATGCTTTTGAGGTCATGTTGCCAAAACAGTTGGTTCTGGGGACTGTCAGGGGTGGGGCAGGGCAGGCAGTGGAGAGGTGCTGTGCACCAGAGGCAGCTCCTGAATCCCGTTGGGAGGGCACTGGGAATACCTGAGAGTGCTGTGGGAAGACCACAGCCCCGGCTAGAGCTGGGGTTTTGTTCGAGGAGAGAGGCAGGTAACACAAATAAAGTGGAAAAGCTGCTGCTGCCTGTTAGAGACGTGTGAAATGCCACTGCAGGTGTTCGGAGGGTGGCACTTCTACATCCAGGCCTCCAGAGCCCTGAGGCACAACACTGCCAACATGGACGTGCTCGTGGTGCTGGCAACGTCCATTGCCTTCCTCTATTCCTTCGTCATCCTCCTGGTGGCAATGGCTGAGAGAGCCAAGGTGAACCCTGTCACCTTCTTCGACACGCCCCCGATGCTGTTCGTGTTCATCTCGCTGGGCCGCTGGCTGGAGCACGTGGCAAAGGTGAGGAAGAGAGAACCCCAGGGCACTGAGAATCATTTCAGAATGTTGTGAACCTGTTAAAAACAGCCCATGCAAAAGCTTTGCTGGGTTCTTTTAACCTTCTGTGTTGTAAAATCATCTTTAGTAAGTGAGCTAATGAAAGTTTGACTTAGTACCAGACTGTTTGCAGAAAGTGTTGTCTTAAAAGGGTAAATTGCAACACATGCAGTTGTCATTTACCCAGCTTTTTGTTTCAATAGTATAGTCAGAAAAATATGAAAATTATTATTCTAGGGTAAAACCTCAGAAGCACTGGCAAGACTAATTTCATTACAAGCTACTGAAGCTACTATTGTTACCTTGGGCCCTGATAACGTTCTTTTAAGGTATCTTGCTTTGTCATTTGCTTTTTCTGTTGTTCCTTTTTTATTGTTAATATACTTAATTCACAGACAAATGTTACTATTCTGTAGAACTATGAAGGAAATAACTTCAGATTTGCTGGCAGATAAAAATACTAAAATGCAGAATTAACACTGCTCTGCTTTGTTTTATTGGTTTGTTTTATTGCTGGGTTGGTTTTTTTTTTTCTGTACTAAGGGAATTAGATTTTCTTAACTGGAAAGTAAATAAAATCATGATAAAATAGGGCATTTCAAAGAGCACTATGACTTTCTTGTGACCCTTTTGGTGTGCACTAATGCCAGCCAGTGGGGTTGTGCTTTGTGTGTAGTGCCAGCTCCTTTGCCTGGGTGACTCCAGTTCCAGTCTCTTATAAAACATTTGCCCCATTCCAGTGAGGAGCAAGTCGATGTGGAACTGGTTCAGCGAGGTGACATTGTCAAAGTGGTCCCAGGAGGCAAATTCCCAGTGGATGGCCGTGTCATTGAAGGACACTCCATGGTGGATGAGTCTCTCATCACAGGTCAGCATTGGCTTTTTCCAAGTGCAAAAATGTTTTCTTTAAACAAATCCACACTGGGAAGCCGAAGCTGATGTTCTCCCTCCTGTCAGGAGTTGGCAGCTGTCCCAGAGGGGCATTTTTCAGCGCTGCTGTGTCTGTTGTTGCCTTTCCCTCAGGTGAGGCCATGCCTGTGACTAAGAAGCCTGGCAGTACGGTCATCGCAGGCTCCATCAATCAGAACGGCTCCCTCCTGATCTCGGCCACCCACGTGGGAGCTGATACCACTCTGTCCCAGATTGTTAAACTCGTGGAGGAGGCCCAGACCTCAAAGGTAGAGTAGCATCAAATTTAGCACTCGAGGTTTGCTGTCTCATGCAGGCACCAGCACGCCAAATCGCTGGAGGGGTGGCTGAAACTGCTTGGATTTGAGTTGCAGCTGCATCATGAAGTATCTTGCTGAATAAGGACTTTGATCCTGTCTACTGAGCCAAGTCTCATCCTCTTATTAAGTAAATCTGTAATTATGAAGTGTGGAAGCCAAGTGTGCTGCAAGCAGCAGCTGTGATTCTTCCCTTGTGTGCCTTCAGACACAAACATGATGGTGCTGAGTGATGTTTCTCTTTCCCAGGCTCCCATCCAGCAATTTGCAGACAAACTTAGTGGCTACTTCGTTCCTTTTATTGTGGCTGTCTCTGTGGTTACCCTTCTTGCCTGGATTATAATTGGGTTTGTGGATTTTGAAATAGTGGAAAAGTACTTTCTGGTAAGTAAATCTCCTTAAACACCTTCTGAAATATTTAATAAACAGCCTTACAGTTCTATTAGACTGCAGTGGTTCCCTTTCTGGATTATCCTTGCAGGCAGTTGCTGGCTATTACTGCTCTTGTTATTACATTTTTTACATTATGTATTTTTTTATACTGTATCACTCCTGCATTTATCCTTAAAGAGAATCCACAGTATTTAATCAACTCCTGTAAGATAGGATTTAAAAAAAAAAAGCCAATGAAAAGAATAAGTATTAAATATCAAAAATTTCCACCATCCATCCCTCCTCTGTGGGAAAAAGAAGTCCCTCCGGTCAAAAGCTCCAATTCTGCATCTGGCTCTGTTAGCAGAGCTCTGTGTAAATTCATCTGGTAATCAGTGGAATTCATCTTTATTTGATGCTGGAGGAGGTTCAGGATCCCAACTTGGACTTAAGGGTTGCTTAGATCACAGGTTTCTTGTTTCAAAACTATTTCTGATGAGAATGGCTTAGTTTCCAGGAAAGCCAGCTTCATACCTGCTTTTTTCCCTCCTTCCTGTATATATCTTTGATAGATTATCTTTTATTGCAGTGCATCATTAAAGAGTTGTAGCATGTGGTGTCTTGTTTAGGAAAACGTCCTATAAATAAAAAAGTCGAGGGTAGATGCAGTATAGAACAGAAGTTGGTTAATTAGTCATCAGTTTAATCATTCATCTAAGGTTTTGCACAATTTGCCTGTGCTTTACTTTAGTATTAATACTCAGGAGATAATATTAGCAGATGTTTTTAACCTCCAAGGCAGTGCGTAGTCAAATGTGTTGTTCCTGTTGTTCACCTTCTTCCCTGACCAACTCGCAGGGCTACAACAAGAGCATTTCAGCAGCAGAGGTGATCATCCGCTTCGCCTTCCAGGCCTCCATCACGGTGCTGTGCATCGCCTGTCCCTGCTCGCTGGGCCTGGCCACCCCCACGGCCGTCATGGTGGGCACGGGCGTGGGGGCCCAGAACGGCATCCTCATCAAGGGCGGGGAGCCCCTGGAGATGGCACACAAGGTGAGCACCCCCGCGAGGGCTGCCCGGCCCGGGGCTGGTGGCATCTTGCCGGCTGTTGTTGGAGCAGGTGATGGAAGGTCCTGGTGGGTCCCGTCCAGCTGGGGGTGTTCCGTGCTACGGCATTGCTCCGTGTTGGGAAGTTTGGTTAAAGTGGGTGCTCTTCCAAGGGATCTGCACCCCCGTGCTCGGTTCGTTGACTGAACTCTTCCTGCTTTCCTGCAGGTGAAGGTGGTTGTGTTTGACAAAACGGGGACCATCACCCACGGCACTCCGGAGGTGATGCAGGTGAAGTTCCTGGCGGAGGGGAACCACCTCCCCCGCCACAAAATGCTGGCGATCGTGGGGACGGCAGAGAGCAACAGCGAGCACCCTCTGGGAGCAGCAATCACCAAGTACTGCAAAAAGGTGAGGGGCTCCCACAACACAGCCTGCTTTCCCTTGTGGAAAAACCTTGTCGCCCTGAGTTTTGCAGTCTTTCTATGTTTTCATTCCTGTAGTAGAATTTCTCAGGCACTTTACTGTAAACATCAGCATGTTTACTACGAGTGTCTATTATTATCATTCCTTTTGTTAGGAGGAGAATTATGATAGACTTTTGGTCTGACCAGTGTCATGGAGGGGTGGTAACCCCATCCTCCAATCCATGGTTGTCTCTAAAAAGATATATAACTGACAAATAAAGAGCCGGGCTGGGTCTTCTTCCTTCTTCTTCCTCTTTCTTTGCCCTACCTTGGCCCTTCTTGCCCTCTCTTTTGGCCCAGGCCCTGTCCTGACAGAACGGTGTCTGCGTGGTTCTTTCGTGTCTGAGTACGACAGAACCTCTCTTGCAGGACTTTGTCAGTACCACAAGACTGTTCATACTTATTAAGTAATTGCTGTGTTTAATTGGGAAAGCTGAACACATAAATCACACCATATTAGATGCACCATTCAGACCTAGATTTTGATGATTATTTCTCCCCCTCTTCTTTGTTCAACTGCACTTTATTTTGAGGGCTTTATAATTGCTTCATGCTTTTATATATTTAAAAATTTCATCCGTTTCCATCCTCTTGTTCTAGGAGCTGAACTCAGAAACCCTTGGGACATGTACAGACTTTCAGGTAGTTCCAGGCTGTGGCATTAGTTGCAAAGTCACCAATATTGAAGCTTTACTCTACAGGAAAAACAGAATGGTTGAAGAAAACAATGTTAAAAATGTGACACTTGTGAAAATTGAGGAGAATGCAGATGAATCAGTGCAGCCTGCTTTGATCATTGATGCTGAACTACCAAGTAAGTTAATTCTGGGTTAGAGAGTAAAATGGAGATTTTTTGATTTTATGTCTTTAGGATCCTTTAGAGTGAGGTCACTTATTTCTGCCTTGGAGAACTGGGCTGACATCAAGGCACACCTTAAACAGTTGCTCATGAGTTTATTTCTTGCTCACACATCACTCAGAATATTTAAATTAAATACAATTGCAAGTTGCGTGTTGAATATGGGACAGGAAAATCAGACAGGAGTTGTCTGTCAGCTCTCTCTGCCTTACTGAGCTTCATCCCAAGTTACCATTTGCTAACCAAAATTATGTGTATTTGCGTAACTGGTTAGTTTTCACTTGAGAACAGCTCATTGTTAGGTCTTTCATATGAACTCCATTGCGCTGTTCATAGAAATCAGAAGCACTGAGAAGGTGACCCAGTCTTTTATTGTCCTTTTACCTGGTGTTTTTGGCCCTCTGACATGGGGTGACTCCCCAGGGCTGAAGAAATGTTGGTGTCTCTCTTGTGAAGGACACATGAAGAGATTGACAGGGCAGAAAGTATTGAGGAATTCTTTATTTCAGTTTGGATTCCCTGCACTGCTGTTCCAGTGCTTACCAGGAGAGCCTGGCTGGGATGAGCTGCAGGGAAGCTCCCTGGTTATCCACATGGTGGTACATTGTGTTTTCTTCCTTCAGCTACTGTGACCTCTCAGAAATACTCAGTTCTCATTGGGAACCGGGAGTGGATGACCAGGAATGGCCTCCTGGTGAGAAATGAGGTGGACAAAGCCATGATGGAACACGAGCGGAGAGGCCGCACGGCTGTTCTGGCAGCTGTGGATGGTGAGTTCAGAGCTGCTGTATTCAGTCTGATTGCCACTAAATGTCACATAAAATGTCACATAAATAGAAATTAATAAGAAGTGATGTCATAGCAGCTACACCTGAAGCAGAGTAATGGGATGAAAAGAGATCATCAATCAGTTTTACAGCACTTTTTTATGGGAAAGGCTCTTCCTGCCTTTCTTAGCTGACGGGAGAGTTGGGCATAATACTAAAATGCAAAGACTTCAAGAAAGCAAAAGGGGAGAAAGGAGAAAAAAGGAATATTTTTTTCATTGTGGTTGTACAGTCCATGCTCTGTATTGCTTTAAACCTTGCTGCCCTGGTACCTGTTCTCACCCCACTTTATAGGGTCAATATGAACTGGTTCTGGAACTTGACTTGCTAGGGGGAGTTATTCTAAATCAGTAAAGATCTTTATTACAAACAGTTTCTTTCTGTTTTCAGGAGTGCTCTGTGGCTTGATAGCTATTGCAGATACTGTGAAGCCAGAGGCTGAGCTGGCAGTGTACACTTTGAAGAGCATGGGGTTGGAAGTTGTGCTCATGACCGGTGACAACAGCAAAACTGCCCGGTCCATCGCCTCTCAGGTGGGCTGGTGTCCTGTGCCTGGGGCTGGAGCTGGATTCAGCAGGAGGGGTGGTGTGGCATGTTGATATTGCTGGTGGCTGCTCTGTTGTGAATATGTTGATGGTAATTTTAAAAAATCTGGAATGAAGAGGGAATGCAAGAAGTTTTTGAATGGAAGTAACATCAGCTGTAAATTCAGAGCTGTTTTCATATCATCAGCTGGGTTTGCTCTTCAGGTCATGAGTGATAATATGTGTTTCACTCTTCCTGGGCTCATCATTCCAGGCAGGAGCTTTGACAGCTGCTGGAAAAGCTGCAGCCCAGTTGTGTCCTCTCTCTCTCTGCCCAGGTTGGCATCACCAAAGTGTTCGCAGAGGTTCTCCCCTCACACAAAGTGGCCAAGGTGAAGCAGCTCCAGGACGAGGGGAAGCGGGTGGCCATGGTGGGAGATGGGATCAACGACTCCCCAGCCCTGGCCATGGCCAGCGTGGGCATTGCCATTGGCACGGGCACGGATGTGGCCATCGAGGCAGCTGATGTGGTTCTCATCAAGGTAAGATACCAGAGTTAAAGGGAGCTGGTGAGAGGGGTCAGAAGGCCCAGGCTGTCTTGGGTGGTGCAGGGGTGCACAACCTCCATAAGCTGGGGAACTGGAGCAGAGATTGTCTTCCCTGTGTTTAGTTCAGTGATTATCCCATGAAGGAGACTTCCAAGTTTTCTGGAAGGAGACTTCCAAGTTTTCTGGGTCCTGCGCATTTTGGGGTAATTAAAGGTTGAGAGTGGGCAAAGGAGGACAAAGTGACCTGTCCTTTGGCAAACATAAATTACATTTGGGTAACACACCACGGCACCTCCAGGGTTACAGGCACTTCTTCCTGCACATCAGCAACACCCTGGCAGCCTGTGGTCAGTGTTTGGAGCTGTCCTGAGAGGTGCTGTGGACGTTACTTGGATGATGATGGATTGATTGGCACTGACCAGAGCAGCCTCCAGAGGGCTTCCTGTGATCAGCCTGTTACATCCAGTGCTGTAGCAAGCTGTAGAACAGGACTGTGCTAACACTACACGTGTGCTTTCTGTCTCTGTGACTGCTCCAATAAACATTTTCACTTGCAGGATGACCTGATGGATGTGGTAGCAAGCATAGATTTATCCAGGAAAACCGTGAAGAGGATCCGGATCAACTTTGTCTTTGCTCTAATTTATAATCTCATTGGAGTTCCCATAGCTGCAGGTGTGTGAGTGTTGCCTGCACTAATTGGATTGGGCTCAGCGAGTAGAAGATTGCAGTCATTTCCTGTTGTGTGGGAGGGTTTCCATTGTCTTTATTTCTGGTTGTCAGTAAGGGCAGACTTCTCTGCAGTGGAATATTTTTGAGCTGTCCTTCTCCCACACTATGGCTACTATGGATGTGCTCAGCACATCAAAATAACTTCAAGATAAAAGGTTTATTGAAAGAGCCTGATCCTGTGAACAAGCAGTTTTATTGCAGGGTGGGCAGGACATGACACCCCTGAGTTTCAGACTCTGCAAGTGTGGCACATCCAGGTGTGCATTCACTTGAGTTTCCAGCTGAGATGGAACACAAATCCTTGTGTATGAAACACTGGTCATTTAAACAAAAATCCTGTTCATTAGCACATTAAAATATAACTAAAACTAGACAGTCTATGTGAAATGGTATCTATCAATATCTGAATAATGCAGTGTTCCTGCTCTGAACTTGGCTGCTGGTGTAATTTTCCAGGTGTCTTCCTGCCCATTGGTTTGGTTCTGCAGCCCTGGATGGGATCTGCAGCCATGGCTGCCTCCTCAGTCTCTGTTGTGCTTTCTTCTCTGCTCTTAAAGATGTGAGTAAGAACAGTCTTGTGGTTTGTAACTTGGATTTGAAGCTCAGGTCTTTTACTTTGAGTGGCAGAAAATAAATGTGGGACTGTGAGAGATTTGGAAGGCTTTTGAAGAACAGGCAAGTCTGTGTTAAGCAGACAGTAGTGTTTAAAAATGTAATTTCCAAAGTGAAGAGCTGTACGAATCAGAAGTGTTCAGAATGGGAAATTCCTTAGTGGCCCTTGTGTGTTTGTGAGAACTCTTGTTGGTCAAATTATAAATGCCTCTGACTTGTGCATAATCAGTTTCTATCCATATTTCAGTGTACTTCACTCCAGCCTCAGAGGTATTGCTACATTTTGGGTTTTCCTTCCTTAGGTACCAGAAACCAAGCTCTGAGAAGCTGGAGTTCCGTGCCCGTGGGCAGCTGAGGCACAAGAGCCCGTCCGAGATCAGCGTCCACGTGGGCATCGACGAGAGCAGGACTGGCTCCCCCAAGCTGAGCCTGATGCATCGAATCATCACCTACAGCAGAGCCTCCATCAACTCCCTGTTCTCAGACAAGCGCTCGGTGAACAGCATCGTCCTCAGCGAGCCAGACAAGCACTCACTTCTGGTGGGGGATTTTGGAGAGGAGGATGACACAGCCTTATGAAAGACTCGCTCCTCCCACCCCCACTAAGGCCAAACAAAAAAAGAACCCAAAGCAAAAAAACACAACCAAAACAGCTGTGGTGAGGTCTGTGCATGTCCTGATCCTTGTGGAGGTCTTTTAGGTGCATTTCTTCTTCAGTGTAGAGGTAGTTTTTGCAGTGACTTCCCAGGATCTTTTGTGGTTTTTAATCTAGACTTACCAAAAATAATGGTGCGGGGCTGTTGATGCTCACGGACAGGGCTGTGTTCCCATTCCATGGAGCTTGCAGTATAGCATTTATTTTGGCAAATTGTCAAAATACAATTAAGGAAACTGAGGAACCAGAAACTCATTTCCCAGCCTTATACCGGGCTATTTCATGCACAGTGGAGTTCAGTACTGTGTTAGAAAATTGTGAATTTGCATCTGCAAAATCCTGAAGGTTCTGTTTGCAGAGAGATGTGCCTTACTTCAGAACCCTCTCACTTCCACAGCCTGCCTTCTGCCAGAAATGGGTCCTCTCAAATGCCTTTTCTTGTTGTCAGCATCTGGTTCCAGCTTTTCACACTCCAGGCTTCAAACCATCTCCGTGGGATCCGGACTCCTGTGTGGTGGAAAATGGGGAGGTTTGGGGCCGAACCCACACTGAGCTCTGCACATCCTGCCCCAGGACTCTCCTGCCCTGAGACTCTGCCTGAAGGTTGTCTGGGTTGGGAGGTTTGCTCATTCCCAGCCTCTCCTAAGCCAAAAACTCCTGCAACACCTGAATGCCATATCAGTGTGAGGGGTATTAGCCAAAGTGTTCAGCTTGAGGAAGGAGCAGGGCAGTCAGTGCTCACCACCAGAATCTAGTGGCACTCATTCAGTGAACCAGGGGAGTTTGTCACAGACTGCCTTTAAAATCTTTACAGTTCAGTCTTTGCTTGTAAAGATAAGAATCTGTATTCTAGAAATGGCCCAGCATCACTGCATTGGTTGATCCAAACCCCCTTTGCCTGGTCTGTGCAGATACAGGCATTGTGAATTCAGACATTTGTCATTTGTTGCTGAACTGCAATATCAAAAATGCAGCTTTTGATCATGAAATCATTCATATCAAAAAAATCCTCAGTGAGAAATAGAGATGCCTATCAGCCAGTAGCTGGTTACCTGTTTGTTACTCACTGATCCTTGCTCTCCCCATGCACTGCTGAGGCAGCCATCAGCAGCATTTGCTGGGTTCAGTAATGTCCAATTTCATTATCAAGTGCAGCCCATGATGTAAATGTGTACCAGTTGTGCTTGTAGAGGAGAAATAACTCAGTTTGGTGTAGACAAAGAGACTCTCTCTAATGTTCTGCTTTTTAACTCAAAGCCTGATGTCAGGCATAGATTGTGTATGTAAAAAGTCCTGAGTAAACAGCTCTTGCATTTTATCTGAGATCCACCAGAAAAATCTCGTTGTGTGAGAGCAGAAGAGCTGTGCTGGGGGATGTGTTGTTAGGAAATCAGGGTACCTATACTGCAGTGAGGAGAGCAGCATCATGTGCTGCTGCCGCAAGTTCAAGAAACAAAATATTTCTGTAGCAGGATTTGGGTTCTTAATATCACCACATGAATATAGAGTAATTTTATGAATTGGATTACAGCTGGGTGTAATACGCAGTGTTGCTACATGCTGAGATCCATCACTGCACAGCCGTTCCAGGAGATTTGGTTCTCAGTTTGCAGCAGCAGAGCTGTTCTTACAAAGCAGCTCATTAACCAAAGCTGTCTGGTCATGTTAGGATGGGTTTTAGTGCTTCACAATCATGCAAAGACTTCAGCTGTCTTGTTTATCCACCCTCCTCCTCGCTGTTCTCGGCACAGTTGTGCAGGTGACAGGGAGGTGTTTACATATTGCTGTCTGTGCTGTGGGTGGTCTCAGTCACTCCTTCAGATGGGAGTTTCAGTGCTGGTTGGGGAGTGGATGGCATGGAAATGACACATCACCCTCCTGCAGGAAACAGGGAGGTAATTCAGGGTTGATGATGTCATTGGTAGATAAAGCATTTTAGATGGTAGATGAAGAATTTTAATTACTTCCAAATATATTTTTAGAGCACTTTCCCTTCAACCTTTTGTTGTCCAAATTCTGTGTAGGTTGAATGTTTACAGCTTTACCACCAACTTTTTCCCAACAGAGATGTGTTTCTAGGCTTTATCATTTTCTGTGAAACTCAGCATTTGATCCAGGTACAGCAAAACAAGGCTCTTTTTCCAAACCAGGACACTTAAAGAGGTGCAGAGATGATTATCAGGGAATAAGGAACAGCAGCTGCTGTCTGGGAGGGATGTGAGAGCAGCTTGTAGGGACAGCCAGAGGATCAGGCTCTGGGGAGAGGAAATAACTGAGCCCAAGGGGGGTGGGGGCAAGGTGGTTGTGATAAACTCCGATTTTTGAAAGCAGGTTTTCTGTCCAGCACTCCCCAAGGGTGACTTCTAGGATGTTTATCTTGTGATTTAATATTCCAAAAGGTGCTTTACGTTGAAGAACCAAAATCCCTTTCAGTTTGAATGTACAGTGCAAGTGGAATCGTGTGTAGGAGCTCAGTGTTTTCCCAAGTGTAAATGTTTTAATATGTAAATAGGTGCCTCCTGTTGGAGACAGTTTGGATTCAGAAATTTAAAGTATCACTTGGAAACACTCAGTTACAAACAATACTGTATTACTCCTTTGTCTATTTTATTTTCTGTATCTAGCTATTTATAAACCTGTGCTCTATTTAATAAAAAAATACATATGCTCCAGGCTTTAAAAGTGGCTCTTTGAATCTTACCAAACTTACTTAAACTTTTAAAAGAGTTTAAAACACCTAAAATTCTATACAAAAAAAAAAAAGTGAAGTTGACAGAAGAGAATGGAAGCAAGAAAACACTTTTATTTATTAAAAACTATGCTTTGCTTTTTTGCTTAGAACTTCCAACAAAATACTTGGAACTGGAGCATTTTTGTTACTCAGTTTTAGTGATGAAGAAAGGAGAAGCAAATGCTGGTTGGAATGTTAATGCAGGGCTGTTACAGTTCTTTGCATCTCAAAACATGTTGTCTCACGTTTCCTCTTCTTTTAAGATCGTGCCTCCATCACGCTAATGGCAATTACAAGCTATGTAATAAAAATGTAGCATCCGAAGGCTGTTTTAAATCACGTTCTTTTAATCTCCTTTAAGTATTTGTTGGTGTCTCAGCAAAAGGCCAAGGATTGGGGGTTAGGTGTAGTTCCAGCTCTGCTAAACACAGCCTTGAGCAAACCTGAGCCTGTGTGGAACGGCAGGGCTGGGGCCAAGTGGGGGTGGTGAAAGCTGGGAAATTGTGGAATAATCTCATGTAGGAACATCCCTGTGTTACAGAACTGGGGAGTAAATAAGTGAGGCTGGAAGAGGCTGCTGGAGGTCACATAGTAAAAATCTGTCCCAGGTGAGGCAGAGCTGCTCCCCCAGGACTGAGGTTTGTAACATCTCCACACCCTTTGGGCAGGCTTTTCCAGGGGTCACTCACCCTCGCAGTAAAAAAGGGATTTCTTGCATTAGGATGAAATTTCCCATATTTTGGTTTGTGCCTGTTGACCCTGTTCTGTGACTGGGTGTTACTGAGCACAGTCTGGTTCAAATTGAATCCAAGTGTTTCCAAGATGAAGAATTTTGCTTTTCCTGAAGACACAACCCTGTAATTTCATCCTCTCGGACTGTCTGGGGCCTAGAATGCCCCATCAGGTGTAGAAACCTACAGTTTCAGCACTTCTGGTTTGCAAAATGCAGGTTTGTTGCACAAAAAAAGTAACCAAAACATTTGGGATTGTTTAATTTAGGCCTTGAGTTATTTGAGGTAAAGGCAGTGTGTGAACCTTCTTGTTTCAAATGGAACTGTTTTGTTTTAGCTCTGACTGAATAAAAAATAAGTAAATAAAAAGCCAAACCAAAAACTCATGAAGTAGCCAGGAGGCCCCAAATCCTGTGGACTGAGGTGTGATACAGAAATCTTTGCATTCATCTGGCCAACACCCATCACTGTGATTCAAGAAATGCCAAGTTTAATGTAGAATTAAAAATTATTAAGACTCTCCTGGAATTTTAAAATGTCTCTCCTTTCCTGAAACCTCAAACATCAGTGATGTTTCCTAAGTGAAAACACAAGCTGTCCCAGAGCAAATCCTGTTAGAAGCCCCTGATTTCAGTTTTTCTTGAGCTCAGTTTAGCTCAGTGCAGCAGCCTCACCTCCCTTGGTGGCATCAGCCACGTGTGAGGGGTGAGCAGAGCTCTCACACTCCACAGCACTGTTCTGTTAGGGAAAAACAGGAAGGTTAAATGATTTGATCAAATACGGGTTCATTCTACAGTGGACAAAATCAGTGGAACAAATACCAGCTTCTAGGGCTCTGATGGAAAAATGATACTGCAGATAGTGGCAGGATTTATGTTAATTTACAACTTACTGTCTTTGGCACTAGAGAGACAGAGCAATGCTGTGTTCCTGCAGCCTGCCGCAGCCAGGGTTAACATTGGAGCCTCTGCAGCTGCTGCCTCAAACATCACATTTTCAGGCTTGATGGAAACCATTCTCCATTTTACCAGTTCCTGCATGGATTTTTGAACCACTCCCTGTACACTTTCAGTTCAGTATGGCTGCATCATCTTTTAAGAGGCTCTTTCTTTTTTTTCCCTTTTTAAGTAACGTTTTTAGACCACATCTCTGCAGAGCAGTATGACAAGCACTTAAGGTCAGACTGATTCCAAATTCAGCATCTGCCTTGATAGCAGAGCTGTGCCATGGGCAATGTTAGGGGTTTTTTTTTCCTTCCAACTGACTGCACAATTTAAGTAGTAGCTATGAATTTGTACCATGTCTGCTTGGTCATGAAGGAAAACTGCTGACCAGGTAAGATTGGGTTGTCTGTACCCCATTAAAGACATCTCTAAAATAAATTTTTTAAGGAGAGTTGGAGAGCTGAACACACACACATGCACACACACACACACACACACACAGGTGCAGGAAAAAGAGACACGGAGAAGGATTTTTCAGCATTTTTTAACTAACCCTCATTCAATGTCACGCATGGACAGCCCTGAGGCCCTTTGTCCCTGCAGATGTTGGGAATGAGATGGTGCAGGCATCGGCCAGGTGAGGGAGCAGCCAGGAGATGTCTGCCTTTGTTCTTTTAGGATTGTGCCCGTTTTTCAGGCAGCTTTTCCCAGAGTTCCAGACTGGATGCTCTTTATCCTTCCTACACGATCTCTGGGCTTGAATACTGATCATCTCCCAGTGCAAGAACAGAGCACTCAGACCTTGTGCTGCAGCCTGTTTTTAAGTGGAGGCTTAAAGGGCAGAGGGTGGTTCTAAAGCAGGAAGTTTCTGCAGCCTGGGTCACACGATACAGACGGAAATGCAGATTATTGGTCTCCAAACCACAGCCCTCCAGTTTGTCTCACACAAACACACCCCAGTGCACCAAAGCCTGTGGTCTGCCTAAACTTGCACAGCCCTGCTCCTTTAGGATAAATGAAGCTGGCAGGATCGTGCAGGAGAGGGCTGTGCCAGTCTAAAGTACGGCTGCTGCTCCATATTCCTAGGAGTGACTTCCTAGGATGGTCACAGGTCTAAGCCCAGCTCCTTGGGTTTGTCATTACCAGCCCTTTGCCCTCCTGGCTTTGCTGCACTGGTTAATTTAAAAGTGCAGGGGTTGAACTGTTTGCATGGGCTTTTTTCTTTAAATATTTGCAGTATATTCTAAATATTTCACAACAGGAGGGGAGGACAGAGAGGTGACTCAAGCGTGGAAATGAGCTTTGAATGTGTGTCTGTATCCTTCCTCTTTCTTTGTAACTCCTCTTATAAGACACAAATTCTGGTGCCTGGGCCATATCCCATCCGGAATTGTGTTCTGCCACCTCAAGTTCTCATCTGACATCCTCCCTATTCCTCTATCTCATGTTCTTCAGAAAAAAAAAAGATGGAAAAAGCAAACAAGGATAAAACCAGAGAACACTGAATGAGCTATGGCTGCACTTTTGCCAGAACAATGATCTTTATAAGCACACCAAGACTGATACAGACTTCTTATCCAGCACTCTCCTAACCTATTGGATGGATATTGGAGTTGGTCCTATTGTGTAGAGTACTCTTGGTCATTTTTATTTATGGCTTGCTTAGTCCTTTACTGCTGAATGCCCTGTCTACCTGGGGACTCACAAGTGTCCTGCTGTCCCTTTTCCCTCAGCTGTGGCACACAGCTGTCCTGAATTGCTGTGGGTGCTCAGGTTACTGTGCTTGTGCCACCACACACTGTGACATTCCTACTCCACACTTTTTTACCCCTAGGAGGTGACAGGCAAGCTTTTGAAATTAAAGCCTTGTCCTAATGAATGAACCCATTTCCCAGGGAAAGCAGGAGGTGCTGCAAGGGCTGGGTTGTGGGCTGCAGCTGGGAAGAGCTTTCCTTTCTGAGTCAGCATCGAGGAATTTAACCTTTGCCTTTGGAGAAAGCAGCACAGCATGAAGTAGTACAGGAAGAAGGAAAGGGATTAATTTCAGAACAGTTAAATAGTTACAGCTCCCGTGGATCCAGAGAACCCCTTCCTTATCTCCTCACCCAGCGTCCCTTTAAGGTGAGCATTTGTTCACCTGCTGTCACTTGTCCTTCTGGCTTGGCAGGCAGAAGTGGCTCTGGCCAGCTGTGCTGCATGCAGGCAATCCCAGCTCCTGAGGAGAGGCTGGATTCAGGACCAGCCTAGGATTTGACTCTTGGGCCTTGGTGAAGGCCGTATTCACACTGACACTTCCAGGTGTCCCCATCCACAGCTGATATTGTAAGTGCCATCCAGGGGCTCTGGGTTACCAGGACTCACCTGATGATTCTGAGGTCGGGGCTGGGTTGCTACATCACAGGAAGGACCCCTGGGTACACCCCAGATTTACTCCGCAGTCAACATTGAGACCATTAGTGCACCTAATTGAATTTGAAACCTGAATATAGATTTATAGCGATATGAAAAACTACAGTGACACACACTGACAAACTAAGGGGATGTTTCCTGGTGACCACCTCACAGGTCATTTCATGTCACCTGTCAGTTTGTTCCCACTTGTGTATTTCAGCATTTATTGCTGTTGGGATTGATACCTTTAACATGTCTTGGAGGCCCATCCAGGCTTTCCTGAGCTTTCTGACAAGCCTTGCAGCAGGAGACTCCCACCCTTCTGCCTCAGGCTGGGTGTTTTCACCCACGTGTGAGCAGTTCATTAGTCTGGCTCTCTAGGTACATTTGTCTTTACTTTCTTGTCAGTGCACGCTCATTTGAGTCAGAGAACCATTTAGGTTGGAAAAGACCTCTGAGACCATTGAATCTGATCTTTGACCAAGCACTGCCTTATCAATGAGACCAGAGCAGTGAGCGCCACAACCCTTAAACACCTCAAGGGATGGTGACTCTACACCTCCCTGGGCAGCGCACTGCAATGTTTAACAACATTTTCCATGAGAAATTCTTCTGATGTCCAGCCTGAACCTCCCCTGGCACAACTGGACGCTGTTTCCTCTGGTCCTGTCCCTTGTTCCCTGCGAGCAGAGCCCAACACCAACCCAGCTGCCCCCTCCTGTCAGGGAGTTGTGCAGAGCCCCAAGGTCCCCCCTGAGCCTCCTTTTCTCCAGGCTGAGCCCTTTCCCAGCTCCCTCAGCTGCCTCTCATATGACTGACTCTCCAGACCCTTCCCCAGCTCTGTTGCCCTTCTCTGGACTCTCTCCAGCACCTTTCTGTCAGCAGAGGACTGATTTTGCCATCACCACTTTCTCAGCGGTGTCTGTACATTTTTGTGAGCGTGGCAAAAAAATAACCCTGTCAGCAACAGAAAGGCCTATCCTATGGGCAAAAGACAAAAGCCCATGAGCTCCTTTTTCACCCAGTACAGTCCATTGCTCTGCGCTATTGTCGCCCAGTGCACAGCCCACTGCGCTGCGTTAGAGGCTGCACGTATGTTGGGGCAGGTGATTTTTGACTGCACCCACCAACCTGCTATGAGGGCATGGAGTCACAGGACAACAGGGAATGGCTTTGACCTGACAGAGGGCAGGGTCGGGGTCCAGCTCCAGCTCTGGGGTCCCCAGCACAGGAAGGACATGGAGCAAATCCAAGATGAACAGAGGGATGGAGCACTTCTCCTATGAGGACAGGCTGAGAGAATTGGGATTGTTCAGCCTGGGGAAGAGAAGGCTTTGTGGCCTTCCAGTACCTGAAGGGAATCTACTAGAATGAGGGAGAAAGACTATTTACAAGGGCCTGGAGTGATAGGACAAGGGGGAATGGATTCAAACTGAAAGAGAGTAGGTTTAAATTAGGTATTACGAAAAATCCTTCCCTGTGCGAGTGATGAAGCCCTGGCACAGGTTGCCCAGAGCAGCTGTGGCTGCCCCTGGATCCCTGGAGGTGCCCAAGGCCAGGCTGGACAGGGCTTGGAGCAGCCTGGGACAGTGGAAGATGTCCCTGCCCATGGCAGGGGGTGGAACGGGATGATTTTTAAGGTCCCTTCCAACCCAAACCATTCCGTGATTCTATGAAACCATGCTGCTGAAAAGTGTATCCCTTCAAACAGTTGTTTTGTCCTCAGCTGTCTTGAGAAGTATTTATGTAGGTCACTTAAAAATATTCCGGGTTTTGTCTCGTCCTTTACTGCCGACGCTTGGCCTGCCCCTGGCCTATGGCTCAGCTGTGAGGTGCCTGCCCTTCATCTGAAGGATTCCCACCAGCCGACACACGTTTAGACACTATTTATGGGTAATTTTCCCTCAGATAAGGTGCGGAACCGTTAATTTGGTGCTCAGGGATAGGACCCCGCGCACTCCCAACTCCCTCAGGGAGCGGCGGCTGCGTGTGGGACGTGACCGGGGCCGGCGCCGCAGCCCCGCCCCCGAGGGGCGGGATGCCCCCTGACGGACAGGAGACTCGACCAGTAGAGACGCAGATCGTACAGCGCTAACCAATCGCTGACAGGAGGGGCGGGGCGAGACGGACTGGGTGGTGGCGGCGCGGGCGGCGCTGCGGCAGAACGCGGAGGCGGCGAACGGTGCGGGTTGAGCAGGGTAGAAGTGAGTCAGGCCAGCAGCAAACATGTCTCTCTCCAACAAACTCACCCTGGACAAGGTGGACGTGAACGGAAAGCGCGTCGTCATGAGGTGAGGCGTTGCGGGGGGAATGTGCGTCTCCTGGGGGCCGCCCTGCTCCATCCTCCACGCTGGGGCCGGGCCGGTGTACCCCCCGGCAGCAGCCCCTTGCTCGAGCCCGGCACGTGTCGATCTGTGCGGTTTTACTTCCATTTTTTTTTTCGCTCAGCGGCTTGTGGAGAGGCTCCTGCATCCATCATCGAGTCGGCCCGGCTTCCCTGCGGGGGACGTGGCGGCCGGGCAGGGTGTAAATCCCGGCCCGGCTCTGCCGCCCTGGATCACCCCGCTCGCACGTGTGTCGGCCACAGGCGGCTTGAGGCGAAATGCAGCCAGCCTGCCGTCCTTTTATTCCAGAGAACTACCCCCAAAAATGCTTAATTCCTGGTTATTGTTTCCTTGCTGCAAATTCAAAAAGCATTGCAATAAGAAAGTGAAGATACGGCTCTGTCCAGCTGTCCAAATACCAATAATAATTCAGCATTTTGTAGCAGGAATCGAACCACACAATCACAGAATGGCCTGGGTTGGGAGGGACCCTCAAGCTCATCTCTCTCCACCCCCATGCCAAGGGCAGGAACACCTTTTGCTAGGCCAGGTTGCTCCAAACCTCTTCCAGCCTGGCCTTGGACACTTCCAGGGATGGGGCGTCACCGCAGGCTTTCAGCACATCCTGGTCTGAAACCCTAAAATAGGCATTCATAGCTTATTAATAAAGCATCAGTGCCTGAAAGCCTAATGTTGGAATTGTTGCCAAATCCTGGGAGATAAGGGCACCAAGGTACATCGTGATATGTCCTGCTCGAAATACTCTTATTGTGGCGTAGTTTGTTCAAGGTCACTATAATGTGGCTACTATGTGTGTGTTATCTACGCTGTGAGTAGGCAGGGATAGTAAAATTACAGCTTCTCTTATTCGTAGTCTGACAGACAACTTGCTCTTTTTACCTTGTCTCTGCAACCTTGTTTTGAACTAGTTCCCCTAAAAATTTGATTATCAGAAACCGGCCCGTGTAGCAAGTAGTGCAGAAGCTTGCTCAGGATTTCTGTGCACTTTCTAAGTCTGGTATAACAAAAGATCTGTCTGTCTCTGTAAAAGTCTGTACCTGACTGGGTTTTTTTGGCCATCTGTCTGTTTTTTTCCATTTCTGAGTCATGTTACAGAGAGCAGCCGTGCGTTGGCAGACGATGGGTTGGGTTTGCCCGCTCAAAGTCTCTGTTAATTAATGCACAAATCTAACTTTGCTGTTCTGTTGAGGGGCTGCCCAAACACAGCAGGTGACTGCCAGGCTCCGTGTCTCCTGCCTGCATCTCACCTCTCTGAAACGAGTCACCACGTGCTCTCAGTAGTACTAAAATCGATACATCTTCATTTTCTCCTCATGTTCATCGTAATTTTGGCGTACTCACACCCTGCTTAGCTTCCGGTCCTAAATGCCGAAGCTTCAGGAAGAGTTGCGAATGGGGAGGAGAGAGGGTTCAGGGCAGCTCAGATTTCAGAGGTTTACAGGGGGGAAGAGGGCTGAGCTGGACCTTTCTTTTGTAGTTTTGATGGCTCTGTAAAGGAAACTGTTCTTTTATTCTCTCCTTTAGGATAATGGCCCGATAATGTTTCTTTTCTTTGCCCCTTCTAGAACTTCACCACTGTGCTGTGGGGCTGCCAGTTCAATTTCTTTCTGCTGAGCTACTCCTGTTTTGCTGGCAGCTTTTGTCTTTCTTCCCATTTGTTTCACGTGCTGAGTGGGCTGCAGGGGGATTCATTCACTCAGCTTGCTGAACTCGGATGTTCTTTAATGTATAGAATGATGAAGGATGCAGACTCCGCTCTCTGCCATTCGCTGTTGCAGCCATGGGTGTTCCCTCCTGTAGCTCAGTGAGCAATTTCTGCCTCCGAGGTTACGCAACGCAGCTTCCTGCACATGGGCACAAGGGATGCCCGGAGAACGGGCTGGTGAAACTCCTCCCTTCCAGCCCATCAGCTGGCACGAGTCAGGAAGTTACCTCAAGATCCAAGTCAGGTCTTCCAGGGAGAATGTGATAAGCCACAGCACTCGGCTGCAGGGAGATTAGAGCTGCAGAGGACAGAAATTAAAGCTTCCTTGAACTGCCTGCTGGCCACAGTAGTCCAGCCAAGTATTTTAGAAGCCTCGTTAGAGAACGCAGGGTCATTTGTCATTGTTCATTCCCTTTCTCTTGGAAGCTCCTCGTTGGGGATCTGAAACCATACTGTTTAAAAATAAAAAGTTCAATCTTGGTTTATTTCCTGCTCAGGATCACTGGTGCTCTGGTCCTGATCACTAGGATGTATTGGTGGCCCAGCTTTCCTGAGTTATTCTAGGAGTGGTGGTTCTCCATGTGTGGTGTTATCACAAGCAGAAATGGCTGATAACACATTGACTTCAGAATGGAACTCGTGGACAGGGCAGAGCTGAATATCTTACTCTAATTGTAACACTGCTTTTCTAACCAGCACCTTTACTGGCAGGTTCCCTCACTCATTTGTTGAATATTTAAAATAAAATAAAATAAATAATTAATAAATTTGTTGAATATTTAATTTTGCTTCCGGTGTTTTGTTTTTTTTTAGGGTTGACTTCAATGTTCCAATGAAGGATCACAAAATAACCAACAATCAGAGGTGAGCTGTAATTTCCATCCCAAATGGAGGCCCCAAAGTCTGCTATGTCTTTGACTTCACCCCAGTACCTGGAATGTTACCACAATTAAGCTGTCACTGCTCATACCAGAATATTAAAGGGGTCAGAGAAAGTCAAAGGATTTTTAATTAAACCCCCTGCAGTTGTTAGCAAACTACACTTAACTACAAGCCTGCTGCTCACTGTAGCTGCTGTGGAAAGCATATGGAGAAAGTCTCTTATTTTAGAGATCCTAAACTTAATAAGCTGGCTATGACCAATTCACAGCCACATGCTTTAGGCTGTGTGTGAAAGTTGTCTCTGTTTATTACTATCCAGAAGTCTCTGTGCCTCCTGCTTACCCTGGGGCTGTGTTAATTTCTTGTCTTCGTTAAAATGATTGTTGCAGTGCAGCACACAAAGACCTGGGGTTTAGAAACAGCGATGCCAGATGTCTTGCCCTGCTTGTCTGCCACTTGCAGGCAGGTGCCAGTTTTGTTCACCACAATGTGCTCACTGCTCATCATTTCTGTATTGCTGCAGGATCACAGACTAACCCAACAAGCCTGGTAGTGTTCAAGTGTCTCCTGGCATTTCTTAGCTGAGCAATCGGCAGAATTTAGATGACAAAATGCATTTCAATTGCATGTCCTGCCTTGCTTGAAGATAACAGTGAAACATGAAAACAGGCTGGGATGGAGAATTTTGTTGATGCTTTCCTAAGGAATTGTTCTGTCCAGCTCTTGTGCTCTGTTTCTTTTGTCGTTTTTGAGGGACAACTCCCAGAGCTCATGTGTAAGTGGTACTGATTCTCTTGCCTGGTAAACTCTAATTGAATCCTTATTAATTTGTTCCTCTGTGCCATTACAGAATCAAGGCAGCTGTTCCTACCATCAAGCACTGCTTGGACCATGGAGCCAAGTCCGTGGTTCTCATGAGTCACCTGGGTCGCCCCGATGGTGTCCCCATGCCTGACAAGTTCTCCTTGGCCCCAGTAGCTGTGGAGCTGAAGGCACTCCTGGGCAGGTAAAGTGGAAGAGCAGCCTGGTGTGCATCAGGCCCTCCCTGTCAGGGAACCTGGATGTTTTCCTTTCCACCTGGAGGTCACTGGTGAGGTTACAGTGTGTGTCTTGTGTTTGCAGGGAGGTCTTGTTCCTGAAGGATTGTGTTGGTTCTGAGGTGGAGAAGGCCTGTGCTAATCCTGCTGCTGGCTCAGTCATCCTGCTAGAGAACCTCCGATTCCATGTTGAAGAGGAAGGGAAAGGGAAGGATGCTTCAGGGAACAAGGTGAAACTTCAAGTCTGGTTTTCATGTGTGCCTGCTCTGATCTTGCCACCTCCTTTGCTGCAGACTGACAAGGAGCCAGCAGCCTGTCTAAAACACTGATTGTGAATTTGCTCTCAAAAGGATGTCAGAGGTCTTCAGTGTGTCCCTCTGTTGTGCAAAAGTTTTGAATGGAATACAGTGAATTTCCAAGATGAAACAGCTCAAGTGAAAGGCTATAGATGACTCTCTCAAAGGTGGTGTAGTCTGTAAAAAAACAAAAAAGAAACTAAATAGGGCTGTGCAAGAAACTGCTGCTTGTTAGGCTTCATTTTTGGACATCTAAAATGAAAGCCAGTTTGGATCTAGTTTGTTGCCACCAGGCCCAGAAGAATGATGCTTCTTTTTTGGGTTAAATGGCTAATATTTCTGCAGCACAGGGATTATCAAACCCTCCTCTAAGGCTGTCTGCTCTTCAGAGTAGTTATCTAGAACCAGGCTGCCTTGTACCTCTGACATTTTGTTGAAGGTCAGCAGAGTGCTTGCTCCAGACAGCTGCTTTTCTTAGCGATGGTGACCCCGCTGGCTTTACAGAGGCCTTGGCTCTGTTCAGATCCAGTGCTTGGAGGGAATGCTGACATGGACTGGTGCCCTTTACGGGCTGACACAGGACTCCTGTAGCTTAGGAACACAGCAGAGATTTGGTGAGCCTGTGCAGATGGCAGGGGGAAATGGAGCAAATCTGGAATTACTCACTGCTAGAACTGTGTGCCACTGCAAGTATGGTGGCAGGGAGGAGAGTGGGGCAAGAATTTAATTTTCCTTGGGAGACAGTCCCTTGGTTTTGTGTGTGTCTGGAATTCCCAGATGATTAAGCTGGGTGTGTGCATATGGATCACACACTGCACCGAGGACAACAGGAGAGGTGCCAGTGACAGAGCTGCCTCTCCTGCCAGAGGTGAAAGTCAGTGCTGTGGAAACAGTGATGCAATACAGGATTGCAGGTTCCTGACTGGTGCTTAAACTGTTTTTACAAAGCAGATGCAGTGGTAGTGGTTCCTTCTGTCAGAGCCTCTTGTGCTCAGAGCATCTTTGTTCTGCTCACAGATGGTACTGGTTCTAACTGGAGCACTTAGTCTCTGTAAAGCCAGGCAGTTTGATGAGTGAAGGAGCAGTTGGCAGCATTTTTGTATAATCTCTGTGGTCCCTTGGACTTGTCTCCTGCTCAGGCTCTGCTAAAAAGGGCCTCCAAAGCTGTGCTGAATGCCCCTTGCCATCTTTGGAGTGCCTTCACTGCCATTGTTCCCTTGGTGTCACATCTGGGTGCTGGCAGAGGCTCCCACGGAGTGACAGGCTGACAGCAGAAAAGCCCTGGGAGAGGGGCTGGCCTGACTGCCAGTCTGGGCTGTCAGCTACCTCTGAGCAGTCACCTGCTGCCCAAGCGAGCTCTGCTGTCTCTTCATGGTGGGGAGGAGAACTGAACTGCATAAGCCATCCCATGAGGATTTGGTAGGATGCTTGGAGGAGTCTTTTAACAGAAATACACCTTTTCTTGCCCACTACATACTACACTTACCTCCAGTTCTCCAGCATTGGCTGCTTTCACTGTGGCCTGTTGTAGTGTGCAGGCCATTTATCAGACTCAGTTCATTGGTTAATCCTCAATGCAGTTACTAAATCAGTCTTTCAGGAGCTCATCCTTTTACCTGTGGCTCTTGGAGACTGTGCTTTCTTTGTTCAGTAAGCAAGCATGAATTTGTTTAGTCTGATCTCAGCATTGCCTTGTCTCTCCACACCCTTCCTGTGCTATCCATGTTCACCACACAACACTGGAAATCTGTTGGAGAGAGACTGAAGGGTTTGTGGTGCTGCAGTTCAGAAGTGGGAACAGTCTTCAGGCCTGCAGTAGCAGTCTAGGGGAGTTTAAAGTGGAATTTAAACCATATAAACTTTATTGTTGCTCTTGCTGGACTGGGAAAAAGCGAATGGAAACAATGACCCACTGGATGAGCTGATGAGTTCCTCCAGCTGACCTTTCTTTGCTTTGGATTTATGAGTCAAATTGCTGACTTTGAGCTTCGATTCAGAATGAAAGTCTCAGGGTACAAACTTGTCCTCCTTTCTCTTTTTAGATCAAGGCTGAGCCTGCAAAAGTGGAGGCATTCAGAGCCTCTCTTTCCAAACTGGGAGATGTCTATGTCAATGACGCTTTCGGCACTGCCCACCGAGCTCACAGGTGGGTACCCGTTTCCCTTCCACAGGCAGAACTGCAGAACAATATCTGCCATGGAAACACATAAAATATTGCCCCCAAGGAATTTTAATTTCTTTTTGGGCTTATCCCACTATCATTGTGCTGTGTTTGTTCCTCAGCAGTGGATTTACTGGAAGTAGTTGTCATTAGTGTATGCTCTTTCAAGTTTGTCTCTGGGAACAGGAGAAAGCTGAAACAAGATCTGAAGACTTGCATTGACTTTTTTTAGACTTTAAAGATCTAAAAATTACTTGCTTAGGGCTTGTATAAATTGTCCTGCAATCACAGCAGCCCTCTTTTCCAAAAGAGTAATCACTGCAGAGTGATTGTTTTCATGGAGTGTGTTTAGATGTGTACTTGCAAACTGCAGTGGTTCTCTTGGAAGAAGAAACCCCTGCTCTTGGCTATTCTTATTTGTCCTCCAGTGTTGTGGATCACTGGTTGAGATGATAAATCTCTTGCAGATCAATTTTTCTGTGCAAAACCAATGTCAGAAATTAAGCATGTACAGCTGTCTTACCAAACTAGGAAAACAAAGCCCCTGTGTGTGTTTTCATGCAGGTGGCAGCTGTTCTCATTGCTGCAGCTGACTGAAGGGTTGGCTTTGCAGTGCTGTGAGACACGGGGGTGTTCCTACATGTAAATTTTTCCTTTCCTCACTTTTTACTTTCATTCTGCAGCTCCATGGTAGGTGTCAATCTGCCTCAGAAGGCTGCTGGCTTCCTGATGAAGAAAGAACTGGATTATTTTGCCAAGGCCCTAGAGAGCCCAGAGAGACCCTTCTTGGCAATTCTTGGGGGGTAAGACTCAAGAACATTGTGACTGTATTTCTCTAACTCCTCTAACAAATGACAAGTCGTTTGGGCTTGGTTTAAACAAGTGCTTTCCTTTCAAGTGTACCTGCAGTTCGTATTTGTAGCTGACTCCTGAGATCTGAGATGTGGATTAGAGAGGAGCTAAGTGATATGTCTGATCCTGTGATGGTACAATCTGGCTGCTCATTGTCTCCCCTGACCTCTGACATTCCCCAAATTGAGACAGTCCCCAGCAGTTTTTTGCCCAGATGAGCAAGGAGAGCAGTTAGAGCCACGTGATAGCCCAGACATTGTCAGTGACCTTTCCTCCCCAGTTCAGGGTACAGGAGAGCTCAGGCTCAGCACTCTGTAAACTGACACGACCTGTCATTATGCAACGGGGCCCTGCTGGGGCTGCATGGGCTCTGCTCTGCCCCAGCACCTGGTGTGCAAAGGGACTGGAGGATGCACAACCAAGTGACTGCTCCTGTGCAGAAATATGTCATTGCAGCCAGTTCTCATCACGTGTGTGCCCAGTCCAGCACTGCAGCTCTGCGAGATGCATTTATCAGGTGAATTAACTTGGCTGGGCAGTCAGGGGAAGTCAAGCTCTGAAGGGCCAAATGAGGTTTATATTTAAATAGAAAAGAAGAAATGGAGAGCTGAATAATGCTCAAGTAAATTGAATTTTAATGCTGGCCTGCTAACTTGCTAAATTCTCTTTCTGCCCATTCCCAACAACTCCTTTGTTGGATCATTCTCTAGAACAGCCTTGACATACCATAGTCACAATATTCATTAGTCATTCTTTTTCCTTTCTCTCTCACCAGAGCCAAAGTTCAGGATAAGATCCAACTGATCAATAACATGCTGGATAAGGTCAATGAGATGATCATTGGTGGTGGAATGGCGTTCACCTTCCTCAAAGTGCTCAACAACATGGAGGTACGAGGAGGACAATTCCTTGTCTGCTCCTAGTGAAGAATGTGGTCTGAATGCCCCTTATATGTTCTGGGATTGAGCGCTGGACATGTTGGCTCTCTGCAAGTGTAGAGAGCACTGAGAAGTTGACAATCCTGTTGCAAAACTCAGATTACTGCTATGTCTCTCCATGTGCTTTATGAAAACAGTCTTCCGAGAATTGCTGTCTGAGCAGTTTGGGTGCTGATGTTCTCTTCTGTCATGACCAGGAGCTAAACAAACACCTCTTACTTTTCCCAAATACTTAATCTAGATTGGCAACTCTCTGTTTGATGAAGAGGGATCAAAAATTGTCAAGGACCTGATGGCCAAGGCAGAGAAGAACGGTGTGAAGATCACTCTGCCTGTTGACTTCATCACTGCTGACAAATTTGATGAGAACGCACAGACTGGGGAAGCCACAGTGGCTTCAGGCATTCCTGCTGGCTGGATGGTAGGTTTGAATGGGAGAGGGACTGAGAGGAGGAGCAGTAGGGAATAGGGTGGGTAGGACAGCTCTTAAAGGAGTAGAAGGATTAATTGTGATCCTTGGCAAATGTTTCTGAGGGCAGTCAAGCTCTGTAGAGTTTGTTGGTTTAATGAAATTGAAGCCCTGTTGTTTGTTCTGAATTTTTAAGTCTAAAGTAGCTTTTGTGAGATTTGGATTAAAACAGCAAAATTCCTCTCCAACTTGCAGATCTGAATGCTGTAGAAATCCCTTTTATTTGACTGGAATTTTAAGTAGGGTTGGCAAAGTTTTCTAACTAAGGCTTCAAGAATCTGACATTGATTTAAAATTTACTTACTGGTGTTAGGAAGATAAAGACCACACCAGACTCCACCCTCCTGCAGCAGCTGCTGGCAAATCTGTGCATACAGAGAAACTCTTTCTCATGTCTAGGGTGAGGGGGAAGCTTCTGGCTGGGCCTGGGTGATACGAGCTGGGGTCAGCTGTGAGTGCATCTGTGCCTTCTCTCACTTCCCTTAGGGCCTGGACTGTGGCCCTGAGAGTGTGAAGAAGTTTGTTGAAGTTGTGGGAAGGGCCAAGCAAATCGTGTGGAACGGTCCAGTTGGGGTCTTTGAGTGGGACAAGTTTGCCAAAGGAACCAAAGCCCTGATGGACAAAGTGGTAGAAGTAACTGGAAAAGGCTGCATCACCATTATTGGTAAGTAGTTGTGTTTGGTTTTGTTTTTCTAAATGAATGAAGGAAGCTTCTGGTGGCCAGCACTGTGTTAAAAATACTGGTCAAATTATTTTCCTCACATTCTCCTCTGTCCTTCAGTGTGGGCCTTCAGTAGGACAAAATCTGAATTTCTTGTGTGTGTCATGGATTCTGTTTGTGCTACAGGTGGTGGAGATACAGCTACTTGCTGTGCCAAGTGGAACACTGAGGATAAAGTCAGCCATGTCAGCACAGGAGGTGGTGCCAGCCTGGAGCTGCTAGAGGGTAAATCCTCTTTTATCTTCATTTGTTTGAGTAAAGTTGGAGTTCTGGGTGCTTTACCTACCGTGTGTTGGTAGTCAAGAAAGCACAACAATAGAGGAATGGTTTTTTCTGTCCCACCATGCGGAGTTGGTTACATGCAGCTTTGTAGCCACAAGCTCCTCTTGCTGCTCCTCTGTAGCCCTCAGGGAGGAAGAGAGGAAGGAAAATGGATTATTCCTGCAAACAGCACAGTCTGCCTCTCCCAGAAAGCAGAAACACTGGGATAGTGAACAAGAGAGTGGGCTGGATTTTGTCACTGATCCCTCAGGACATGCCAACCAGCCTGTTTAAAATGCCCGGTTTCTGTTGGGGAAATCTCATCAGAACAGTCTGGAAGTCTTGCCAGAAGTCTCTTCCTGTTAGGAATTCCCTTGGTTTTGGGGAGCCCTCTAGTGCTCACTGACAAACCTGCACGAGGGCACTTGGAATTCAAAATGGTGAGGATTGACGGGATTCTTGTAACGAGTCCATTGTTCTTTAAACGACTTTTCATTTCCTCTGGTAATTTGCCGTTTCCCGGTGTGTGTAAATTATCCAATGCTGTCAACTCCTCTGGAGAGGAGAAACTTCAATAAACTGCCTTGCAGCTGCTATTTCCAGGAGTGAGGTGGGAGACAGAGCTTTTGTTTCTGTTGCCTAGGGAGTGATGGGCAAGGGAAAGAATGCGATGCAGATGGCTCGAAGGAAACGCTGTGTATTCAGAAGGACAAACTTGTCTAAGTTTTGGCCCAAAATATGGGTTTGTGTGTGCGATCTTTTAAATGTAACGGAAGTCTGGCTAATTAGAAAAGCTTCTGAAGATGAAAAAAAGGGGAAAAATCCCTGAAAACTCAGCAAACTAGTGAGTTGTGAACAGTGCTACAATTCAGTCCTGCTGCACAGCTTGAGCATTAGAAGGTTGTTTTTCTGAGGAAAGGCAAAACCAGAGTGTGGTCTGTTCATTATTAAAGCAGGACAAAAAGCTAAAAATGCTTTAGAAAACATTGCACTTTAATAATCTAGGCCCTTGTACTCAAAGATGAGCATATTCTTTGATTCCATTAGTTGGAAAGAGACATGTAAATGTCTCAACCTGGGTGTTTTAGTCACAGTTAAAGACTTGAGACTTGTAGGAGGCTTTTTCTCTTTAATTCTTAAAATTTCTGCCACACTCCCCAGAATTCTATTTACGTGCCACTAGGGATTTAAGAAAGTATGCAGCAACTCCCTAAATCCAATCAAAAATCTGTTTGCCATCAAATTTAGTGGAAAAGCATGTTTGATGTTTGGATCTGGCCCTAGCAGAGGCTTGGACAGAAACGTGCCATTACTGTTAATTGAGAATTGATGGCTGGGCTGTGTTAGGAATCTCTCTGCTGACACCTGAGTGCAGCTGTGCTCTGGGTGGATTTACTGTGTGGAGCAGGTCTGTGTAACCACTGTAGTCAATGCAGAGCCAAACTCTTCCATTTTCAACCTCCAATTCCTGGTTTACTTTTTTTAAATTTACATCTCTTTAAATGTTGCAGTTGCAAGCCTAAAGCAAAGCTGTTTGAGCACAGAGGGGGTTCTTAACCCTGCTGTTGTGTTTTATCTGCCCCCAGGTAAGGTTCTCCCTGGCGTGGATGCCTTGAGCAACGTGTAGAGAGCAGAGCCCCACGTCCCGGTCCCGTGCACAGCCCCTGAGATCCAACACTTCAGCGCTTCCGTATTCCAGCTCTGCCAGAGGCAGATCCCAGAATGTAAACCGGAACGGGACCTCGGAGCAGGAGACAGCAGAGATTTTTCCGACTGCAGTTTACATGATGTGGGTTTGTCCACTGTTACCCCACTTGAATTAACGTAGTGAGTTGAAACTGTTGTTGTGAATTTAGAGTGTATATATTTATATTTTGCCTTTTCAAAGAGATTAATCCCTGTTAGACATATATCTCAGAAAGGAGTGCACTGTCCAGCTTCCATCCTAGAGGCATTTCCATCACTTGACACGGTTCAGAAACCAGAGGGGACTCCAGTTTTTTGGAGGTTGGTTGTAATAGCTGCTGAATAAACATATTTAAAGTGCTCCCAGTTTGTATGTTGTCCTTATTTCAGATTTTTAGAATGGTCTGCATTAAAATACCTTCTAGCACCAAGAATCTGAGCTATTTTTCCTATTTGCTCTAATAATAATATTTTTAAATCTCCTTTTATGTTTGTCCAGTGGCTCTGTAAGCACCCAGTCATCAAAGAGAACTTGGTTGGTAAGGAAGTAAATTGCCACAGATGTGCTGTTATGTTAAAACTTCCATGCTCTTCATAATAAAGTAGGATGAAATTTTTGAATGTGCAAATCAAGTAAGAAAAATGCAAGTTCAACTGCTTGTCACCTACAGAACTTGCCTCGTAGTGGGCAACTCATGTATGTAATGTCAACTTTGGGGGCATTTTGAAGATTGAGGCAGGTAAAAATGAAGTCCCTAGCAAACAGAATTGCAATGTGCCTCTGTTCAAGTTTGTGGTCCTAAAAGCACTAGGAAGAGCATGGTGAAACTGGACAGTTGGACACTGAGGTTTGTGTGTGGCTTCAGCCATGGCAGAGGTGCAGGTGCTGTCAGTGGAGGCCCAGCAAGGTGGTTCCAGTGCCTGGAGCTGGATTTCCGTGTGGGCTGCCACGTGCTGGCTCCTGTGCTGGCTGCAGGACCCAAATGTGAGCACAGGGTGGCTCAAAACCAAACCTGTGACTTCTCCAGCTTCAGCCTGGCCTTGGCTTTGGATTATGTCAGCAGTCACAGCTCTGCTCTGAGGACAGGCACTGCTCCAGCTGAACTGCTTGTGGATCTTCCTGCTGGATCCAGGAAAAGTGAGTGGTGTGGGACAGCCATGGCCTGGTTTGAATCCCAGTGAAATCCCCAGCAGTGGTGTTCCCAGGAGGTTCTGCACAGCAAAAACCTTCAGGATGAACCATGGAGGGAATCCCTGAGGTAAGCAACAGGTCACAACACAGATTCTGCTTTGAAGTTAATTTCTATATATGAAATACTATCAAAACAAAAAGCATGTGTTATAACAGACACACTGCCATATTTTACCTGGTCATGAGGGGGAGTGAATTAAAACCCAATAAAGCTGAAGTGTTGTAAAGCTGCTGTGAAATACATGTTACAGTTTAAAGCTGAACGTGACTATTGCATAGAAGGTAGAAATAATGCAAATTACTGCAGCACTGTGGTCTCATCCTCCTCTTCCTCCCCTCCTCTGTAACTCTCCCAAGCATTGTCTGATGGCACATGAATGATGCACGTTTTTGCTGTGCTGTGCTCATGTTTTCCAGGCAGGGGTGCAGACCTCCGACAGCTGCAGGAACGAGGCAAAGAAAGGAGGGGGCTTGTCAGTCACAAAAAGACCACGGATTTTGGAAATCCGGTACTACAAAAACAAACATTCCACCGCGTCTTGTAACAGATCCTCCTTGTCCTGGCTCTGGCAAACAAGGCCTCGTGACAGCACAGCCCATTTTTGTGTCAGTCTTATGCCCCCGTGCTGCTGGGTTCCCATGGAGCAATAACAGACTTTCCCCCAGCCCTCCTTTCTGGGTGTTTACAGTGGAAAGTTGGTGTGTGGTCACCACCTCTGCTGGCTTTTTCCTCTCTCCATCAAAAGCAACAAAACAAAGCTATCTGTAATCAAATACAGCAAGCAGTAATAATGCTCTGTAAACACAGATGTCCCTGCTTAAATGCATTTTTCCACCTGACTTTGGATGCTTCCTACTCGCATCTCTAAACTGTCCTTTTGTTTCCACATGGCTTGTTTTATGCACTCAGAATTCTGTGTTCAACACAGCAAACCTTGCCCAGCAGGGCCAGAGGGATACTCAGCTTTAAATAAAAATAAACTGTAGTTGTAAATAAAAATGGATGGAACATCTAAACATGAGACCACAGGAGCGGAACACTTGATGGCCAGCAGCTGAGTACGTCAGTGACAGAGTTTCCAGGGGCTTTCTTTAAGCTTTGCCTGTTAATACTTCGCTGACAGGATTGCTTTTACATTTTTATTGCTTTTGTTGAGAGTCTTTCAGGGGCAAGGAATGGTCCCTGTCAGACACATTGAGGAAGAAAGATTAGGAGCAAAGCTGTTGCAGAAAGCCCATGATGTGATGAAGGTAATAGATACAGGAGGTTAAAGGGGGTGGTAATAAGAGCCAGGTGAAACAAAAAGTAAAGAGGTTAAATCCTTTGGCCACAAGAACCCCATGGAATGCTTCAGGCTGGGGCAGAGGGGCTGGAAAGTGCCTGTCAGGAAAGGCCCTGGGGTGCTGGTCAACAGCAGCTGAAGATGAGCCAGGTGTGCCCAGGCGGACAAGAGGCCACTGGCACTCAGCCTGTCGCAGCCGTGGTGTGGCAGCAGGACCAGGGCAGTGGCTGTCCCCCTGACTGGGCACTGGTGAGGGACACCTGGAGTGCTGCATCCACTTCTGGGCTCCTCAAGTCACGAAGGACATTGAGGGGCTGGAGCGTGTCCAGGGAAGGGAACAGAGCTGGGAAGGGGCTGGAGCACCAGGAGGGGCTGAGGGCGGCTCAGCCTGGAGAAAAGGAGGCTCGGGGGGAAACTTCTGGCTCTGCACAACTCCCTGACAGGATTGTGGGCGTTGGGCTATGCTCCCAGAGAACCAGTGATGGGACAGGGCAGGTTTAGGTTGGATATCAGTCAGAATTTCTTCATGGGAGCGATAAACACTGGAAGGGGCTGCCCAGGGAGGTGGTGGAGTCCCCATCCCTGGAGT
>VZRQ01000971.1:370160-380577 GCA_013397975.1 Machaerirhynchus nigripectus | reverse complement strand
CCAGCGCGGGGAAAAGGCCGGCGCTGTCCCCTCAAGCACCGCCCGGGACGGGCCCCCCGAGGCGGGGCAGGGCAGCCGAGTGTCCCCGCTGCCCTCACGGGGATCTCCTCCTCCTTCCCCGGGCGGTGTGGGGAGGTTCTGGGGCTCAGCCCGCGCTGCTCGGGGCTCTGGGGGAGGTTGGGCGTGGGCAGGCGGCGAGGCTCGGGGGCTGCTGGGGGGGTGTGGGAGCCTTCCCTGCTCCTCTGTCCGGCCCCTCCCCGGCTCCATTGTCAGGTCCTGATAGTGCCGGGGATGTTTTGTTACCCGCAGCCTCTGCCCCACGCGCCAGAGGTGGTCCCTGCTCTGCCCTTCTCCTCCCTCCGGCTCCAGACACTCGCAGGAGCTCACCCGCACCTGCCCCAGCTCTGAATTTAACAGAAACCTCTCCAAATCCTCCTGCTTTCGTCTCTGAGAGAGCAAATTCGGAGGGTGATAATCCCCAAAGGGTTAAAGGCTTTGCATCCGTGCCTTGGTTTGGCCATTCCCGGTACGGTCTGAGGGATTATGGATTTCATTCACAGACTGAGGCAGGCAGGGCCATAAATATTCACCGGGACTTTTACCACAGCTCTGAGCAGCTCAAATCCCATCTGCCTCAATTCCAGGATACTTTTTGAGGAAGGTGAGGGCTGGGAAGCCACATCTTCAGTGTGGAGGAGCTGTGGTGGACACAGGAACTGGGGTGATGCTAGTCACCCACCGCTTTTCTCGGTGCTGGCACCAGCCAAGGGCTGGCTGCACGTGGTGGGATGACCCAGCACTTCCATATTTCAGGCTCCTGGGGGGCTCTTTGGACTTCTCACGACATCCAGGCCCAGACTCTGGTCCTTGGCACCCTCACCTGCGCTCTCCCACCATGACATTCATAAAGAAGATCCCCACTCAATTTTCAGGTTAAAACTTTCAGTGTCGCCTCTGATAAATGATCCTTAATTCAGCCCCAATGCAATATAAAATAGAAAATTCCATTTTGGTTCATTTTTCATTTTTATTCCACTTTCTAATGATTATTTTTCATTAAGCATCTAATCACATCCTAGCATTTCTCATCACCAAGGCTCAAGGTGCTTTACAAAAGAGGGAGAAATATTATTATTCTAATTATCTGTATTAAGGCTTAGGTTTTGGGCAGCCTCTGCAGATAATACAGGCCATAAATAATTAAGAGTACAATCTAATTAGGAGGAATCCCCATTTGTAAACTGAAGTGCCACACTGAAGAAGGCAGTGTCCAAAGGCATGGCCTTGTAACCTAATCTCCCTGATCAGAACACTATCCCATTAACCCACAAATCTCCCCTCTCCTGACCTGTCTGCCCCAAGGACAGGTAATTCCATGTGCAGGATCCAAGGGAGGGAGTTTCAGTGACCAAAAGCAGCCTGGAGAGTGTTCTATTGAAGTTCCTTGTCGTTTGAATAGAGGTCTTGTGTTTACCAAAATGTCCAGCCTGAGCTGAGCAGGGTTGGGCATAGAACTGACGGAGTTTTTTAGCAGAAATAAGGTTTGGAAATAAGAAACATTGCTCAAACTGGAGTCCAGAAGATACAAAAAAAAAGGTTGTGGCCTTTTTTCTAGTGGATCTAGTTCATCCAAAACCTAAATAGAATTCTGACCTGAAACTTGCTCTGAGCTCTTTGTCAAATTTCATCGAAGTTGGACATGGGCTTTCCTGTTTGGGAATTTAGTTTGCTTGTGCTAAACTGGGTCTGTGTGTCCCCACACCTCCATGTCCTGCTGGGAGCTGGCTACATCAGGACCACTGTTTATCCACATAATTCAGCAGCAGGACTACGTGGGTGAAATCCTTGTTCTCATTCCAAGTACCTGCTGTCACATCTTGAGTTATTCTGTGGGAATGTTTTTGCTCCGATCTGTGGTTACCCAGCGCTCAGCTCTGACCTAATTGCAACGTTCTCGTTAGGCAGAGAAATTTCTGAGTTTGGCTTTGCAGTTCACCTTCTCAGTACATAAATCTTTGCTCTGTAACACCACCTACCATCACTTTAGCCCAGTGTTTATGAGGGATCATGAGGCTGATGAGGGCAGCGTGTGTCTCTACAACAGCTCCTCCCGCTGTACCATTGCAATGTCTAACTCAGAGCAAGTGTAGACCATGTTGTCGATGAAAATTCCTGAGTCTGGTGATCTGTAGCAGTTTTCTTACCATTAAAGGAACTGCACCTGTGTTAGTCTGGTGTTGTGTAATTTCCTTGAAAGCTGGTGCTTTGAGACCAGCTACAAATAAAGCTGAAAATCCCAGACTGACTTTCTGCCTGAGCCTAATGGGGCTTAATGTTGGCCCAGGAATGCTGGGGTAATTTTCAAATGTAACTCAAAGGGATGCTGATTGCATGTTCATTGAAATGAGTCCCCAAGTCCCTTAGGGTCTTGGGCAGACCCGTATCTTGATATATCTGTGCTGTAATTTCTTCATTTGGATCGTGTTAACTGTGGTTCAGTCTCATTGCTGGAAGCTTTGACTAGTGAGGCATGGCTGGAGCTCACAGTAATGCTGGTGGTACTGGGAGTGTGCTGCACATGGCAGGGGAGGACCTGCAGAAATGAGGAAGCTGGGAGTGCAGGCATTTTGAGCAGCAGAATGAGGCAGGGTGGGAAGTAAAAATAGAAAAGTCAGGAATAAAAACTAAACTACCACCAGGGTTGTAGGTGATGATGAACATTCTCATGTGCTGCTTAGGGGAGGGAGGAGAAGAGAAGAGCCTTCCTGGAGAAGTGCATTTCCACGCAATGAAGCCTTTGGTTTCTTCCCTTGCACATTTGTAGAGCGCTCACATCTTTCTTTCCCTTACCCCAGGAGACATTCCCATTTCCTTTCATTTACCAGTGTTTGGAAAGAGATGAGGCACTGTTGGGCTCCCTTATTAACTTAGACTGTGGGAAGCTCCACATAAATCCCTAAATTGCCCAGTCCTGATAGAAGGAGGTGTTTGTGGAGTCGAACACAAGGTGGAGGTTCCTGCACAGGGAGGGTTTGACGCTGTCCTGAGCCTGTGACTCCTAATCCTGCCTTGCTTTGAAGTCTGAAGCTCAGGAGTCTGCATTAATGATCAAGGGGCAGAGCTGAATACGGAATTCCTATGGCACGAAGGTAAAGGTGTGGGTAGGAATGTGGGAAGAGAATATTTAAGAGCAGTCTGGCATATATAGTTAATAACATTACAAAAGCAATCATGTTAATTTCCTAGAGGTGCTCAAGTTCTCAAGGCTTTGAGCATCTTCTCATCCCTTGCAGATCACTGGTCTCTGGCTGGATCCTGTCATGTTCACAATATTAAATTCCTTGAAAAGTAGAAAACTTCAGGTTTGAAAACTTGTCCTTCTCTACAGTGGGAAACTTGCTCTGCCCCCTTAGGCAGGAATGTCTGTTCCTCGTGCAGTGTTTCAGAGCTGTGCTTGGCATTTGGCTGTCACTCTGTCCCACTCTGCCAAGTGTCAGTGATCCCTGAATGCTTAAAAAGTTCCTTGGGACTCTCAGCAGATGTGAAGCTCTTCTAAATTTGAGATTTGTCAGGAGCAGAATGTGTTAGAACAATGATTCCTGACTTCGACTTACGACTATGTTAAAACTCACTTATTTTTACCACAGTGTGTGTTCTTTTTAGGACTCTGAGCTGTTTCTCTAATTCAGGAGCTGTTCTTCCCAATTTTTACTTCATAAAGGAAAATAGTCAAAAGGGCTGTGTATCTTGCTACACATAACATACAGATATCTACTGCATTGTGAAGTCTCATGTATTTTTTTTGTAAACACTGAATTTCTTTATGTATTTGATACCATAGTGTAAATGAGTATTTATGGAGGTGTCTGAGGTCTTTGAGTCAGCTGTGTCAGGTAAAGTTCTGATCCAAATCCCAGCCAAAAAACCCCATCTCTGACACTGCAGTCCCTTCTTGTCCCCAGGGAATTAAAAGGCAAAATATTTTAAACCACTGAACGTGCACTGAGCTTTAGTTTGTTAGCCGAGAAGGAGTAGGATGTCTTTCCTCAGCTACATTCAAAACTGAAGAACAAAAAGCTACCTTGAAAAATGGCCTTTGGGAAGCAGATGGCAGAAGCCAAGAAACTTGAGCCCTTTGCTAATGAATACTCTGTCCTTAACATTGTCTCTTTTGTTTCCCAAACCTCCATGAGCTGCACATGGATTCAGTTTGCCAATTTTTAACCCTTCTTCCTGGTGCCTGATCCGAGCACAGTTTGGGAGCTGGGACAGCTGGCACTGAGGTGCTTGGCTTTGGGTCTGTTTTTGCTGCCTGTTTGTCCCTGTGCAAGCTCTGGCTCAGGTGTGTATGGTAATCCAGGAGACACGGCTTGGGTGCATCCTGGGGTGAGGGAATCAAAGCTTTTCCAGCTTCCTGGCAAAGGGTGGAACAGAGACTGGGCTGGGAGCAGGTTTGCTTTGATGAAAACATAGCAGCATTCCCACTGTGGCTCCCGTCGGGGAAGGTGTTGGAGCTGTGCTAGGACTTTTTAAAGGAGAGCTGTTTTTCTTGGCATAGCTCAAAAATTGATGGAAAGTCAGGGTGGAGCCAAGGGATTTGGCATCATGGGAATTTCTCACACCAGCTTGTCTTTGTGTAGCAGCACCACAGAAGTGCCTTCTGCTGAGAGAAGCATTTACATCAGATGTTTATTTGAGACAGTGAAATTTATTCCAGTGAGTGATGATTGCCCAGAGTAAATGCAGTTCTTAGTAATGACTGTGTTGTTTCCAAAGGCATAACTAGCTCCTAGAGTTTCTGTTTGCCAAATTGTTAGGGATCTAATTAATCATCAATTTAAAACAAAAATGGCATTTCGTATCAAGGACATAATGCATTTTCATCCCTCATTTTTCTCTTGATAGCTGTTGAACAAAGATCACCAGCAGAGAGTGCTGGTGCTCTTCCAGAATGTGGCAGCAGCTTCTGAAATTGATTGTAAAATCTAATCAGACTTTGTTCCACAATTCTATTTTTAGTTTTTCATTTACATGAAAATGAAATGTTAATCAGTTACCTGTAACTTGATATCTTGCTCTCTCTAGTTATCAGTCTTTTTGTAGCTTAGTACAGGGGAAAAAAATTTTTTTAGGAGCACACCTATGTATTCATAAAAATTCTATTTGGCACTCTTTGAAGCAGTTGTTTAAGAAAAAATAATCTATTTTGTTTCAATATGTTTTTTGTACATAACATTTTTTCTCCTTTCATTTATCTTCTTTTAATTTCATGTTCAGAATAAGCGGGTTACTCTTCAGTACAGCTTCTGTGTAGCAGGGGAAGATGGTTCTGCTCCTGCAATTAGCAGAGCTCTTGCATGCACATGGCACTCAGTGTTTCACTGAGACCCTACCTTTACCCTTCCCAGGCAATGCAAGGTTGCTCCCAGCCAGAGATTGCTGTTGGTTGGGCCTCTTTCATTTCTTACTTCTGAGTCTGCGTCTGACATCAGCATTAAAAATGAGTTGCAAGAGCTTTAAATCAAAGAGCACCCCCTCTCCCCCATCCCCGTGGTATTTATCAGTACAGCTGCACCATTTTAAGGCCTGGAGGCTTTGAAGAGGTTGGGCTTTTTGGTATCAAATCAGCCATGGTTGTCCCCTCTTAGGCTTTATGGACATTGAAATGTCAGGATTAGCAAGTCTGGTTTTTGCTGCAGGACCTGCTGTGCATCTTGTTCGCTTCTAATTTCATACAATCTTTAGTCCTTGAGAGCAAACAAATACTGTGCTGAAGTTCAGTGCCTCCATGCCCTACTCATACAGTTCACTCTGGTCCAAATCCACTGAAAGTTGAGGGAATCTTTCAATTAATTCCAGCAGATTTTAAAGGCGCATCTCTTTTTAAAGAGACTTGAGAGGTAAGAGTGCAGAGAAGCAAGGGAGATGGTCGACTGTCCTACATGAAGGTTGTTAACATGTAATAGATATCAGTTAAAGGCTTACAGGTCCATCTTTGGGAGAAAAACAGTGGTTTTTGTGAGGAAATCACTTTGTCCAGACTAACCTTATTTTGCCCAAACTACATTTAACTGTAGGGCACTGGGGTGTGAATGCATTTAGGGCAAAGCTGAAACATTTGGTTTTCCATAGCTGGCAGTTGTTTATCCCTCTCCTGGATACACTGCTCTCTTCTGCAGTTCTGCATAGAGAGGGGCCAAGGTTCAGCAGTTAGAATAATTCTCCTTACAGGTGGTACCTGATCAATCACCTCATGGGTGACATGTCACTGCTGACCTCTATATTACATTTCACTGTGGTAAGCTGTTCCTTTTCTCCCCCTTCCTTGCAGGCCTTTTTTTCACCCCAGGAACCGTGCTGCACTTGAGTTACAATCCATTAGAGGTACCTCCCAGACTCACAGACTTTGGAAACTCTTCACACTGCAGCAGCATGAAACATTTTAGATGAGCTGGGGCTGTGTTACAGTGTAAATCACAGTAGAGACAGGACATGAAGTTGGCTGTGCAGAAGTTTCTGTATCAGTTACTTCCCTCCCAGAAGTTGTGTGGTCATCAATGTTTTATTGTGTAGAATTGGTGAAATAATAGACTTGTGTAGAAAGACACAGCAGTCACTTAGTGAAAGCCAGAGGAATAAGTAGTGTGTAACTGTTCCTGCTCGTGTGTCTTGAGAAGCAGAATTTTTCTAGCAATTCCACGCACGTCAAGTTTGATGGTAGTAATTTCTGGTGCTGTTGGTCTGTGAATAGCTGTTGTTGCCATCTTGGTGAATGATAACTCGTGTAATTCATGCCTCAATCTCCTGTCTGTCTGATTCTGTTTCCCTTCAGAAATAGTAGTTGCTCTCCAGCCATACCCAAGGGCAGGACCCGAGGGAGCCTTTCAGGCTTTGTTACGGCTCAGGGCTGGACGTGGCAGCAACACCAAATCCTCTGCTTATGGCTTAAAGATGGCCATGGCCACCCTGAAGGTGCTGGGTGCCAAAACCAGGTGGTAGAACAGCAGCAAAAGCTGCAGTACTGCATGTCCAAGCTCACTGTACGTGTGGGCAGCAAGGCAGGGCCTCTGCAAGTGCAGACTGAACTCCCAGCCTGGCTTTGGACCAACCACTCGACCCTTCTGCACCTTGGTGCCTTCTCCACGCATTTCTTGTGATTTTTACAAGGTTTTGAAATCTTTTAGTCTTGTTTTGATCTGTATTCCAAAACGTGTTTGTTTGCTTACTTCCTTTTTTTCAATGAGTATCTGTCAAACTGACCTGGAAGTGTCCAAGGCCAGGTTCAATGGAGCTTGGGGTAACCTGGGATAGTGGAAGGTGACCCTGCCCATGGCAGGGGGATGGAATGAGATGAGCTTTAAGGTCCCTTCCAACCCAAACCATGCTGGGATTCTGAGTTTGGCTTCTGTGACAAGAAATACTCTCCCTTTTCAGAAATGCCTGTTCCTTGCTCCTGCTCACATTCCTGGCAAACATGCTTAGCTCCTCTTCTTAGGTTTCTTTACTATTTCTTGTATTACTGTCTGCTTACTGTAGGGTCATTATTTGGCCCAATAATGTATTTTATAGACAAAAAACCCCCTCAGTTTGGTGGGGACGTTCTGTCTGGGCCCAAGAGCTAAATGCCACTTCTGAGCCCTGCTGACGCTTTATTTTTATGTGCAAGAAGAAAAGCTCTGTTAAACTGGCCTGAGATCAGAGATCCACGGAAATTAATTCAGGCCCCTGTGCAGTGTGCTGAGTGGATGCTGAACTGAGCTGTGGTGTGTCTGTACAGGAGGGATAATATCAGCAGCTTCCTGAGCTCCAGCTGCTGCGGACAAAGGGCGGCAGAGTTACAGCCGTTCCTGGAGGGAGGAACTTTAAGATGGAGGAATTTTAAAGAATGTGAAGGACAACCTCTTAAAAAATTGTAGGTGGAGCGATTCCAGGTTTTCCTAAGCCCGAGATTTATTCTCCTACTTTGAGCTGGTTGCCGTTGTAGCGCTTATCTTCCGTGCTTTTTAGCACAAGCACCGTGACCTTTGTGTGATTGCATAAATCGGCCCGAGCACGCTGGAACAGTTATTAGGAACCCCTTTCTTGTGTTGTTTCCTGAATTCCCACATTGTGGCGTGATGTGTGTATGGAAACTGCTCGCTTCCTCCGCTGGCAGCCGTTCAGATGTGTGCTGGAGCTCCTGAGCACCAGGCTGGGCGGGCAGCTGGGTGAAGGGAGGATAGAGGGGGAGAGTATTTTAAGGAAGAGAGTTTGGGTTTCATGCAGCTTTGTTCTTTTGCAGTTCCGATAAGGCTGGTATCTCCAGTTGTGTGGGTTGAACATGAGCAGTGCTCCTGGAACATGCAGCAGAGGAGCCGAGGTCAACACGCCTCGGGCAAGGCTCGCTGCTCCCCAGTGCCTGCATGAAGCAATAGTTGTGCTTTCCTGATGACTCTGCCTCCTCTCTTTACTCCCATATTTTCTTTGAGCATGTGGGAGGGAGACAGGATGTGTGACTGAAGCACAGTTTATAACTCTTTCCCTCGCTCTAGCTGTGCACTTTCCTTACAACGCTGCCCCACAGCATCCAGCAAATGTGCGCTTCAGTAGCTGCTTCTGCACTGCCTTTTTTTTTCCTTTGGTGTTTCAAACTGTAAGGTTATGGGATGTTAATGAGCTGTTTACATGTGTTTCTGCATTTCTTCCATTAAAACATTCCAGTGAATGAATGTTGGCTATGAGGGAGGAAAAAGAGATGTTTGTAGATGCTGCATTTGGGATTTCTGTAATTCGACTTCCTGAATTTTTGTCCAAGTCTTTCTTTTCAATGTTAAGAGCTGGGAGCGTCAGAAAGGATTTATTTGCTCAGAGTGATTAAAAGGTAAATGGCTGAATCATGCCATCTCTCCTCACATGAAGGCCAAATTTCACAGTGCAAGGATCTGACATGTGGCCGGTATTTGCACTTTCAGTTCTTTTTTGGAAACTGGTGGCATCTTAGGCCCAAACCTTACCAAATTGCGACTGCTTAGTGGGCTTCATATTTGCATGATCAGGCCTTTATATATTAAATCAGCTGTGGACACACCGTGACAGCTGCATTCAGTTTTTTGTTTGGCTCCTTTTTGAAATTACAAGGTAATGACCAGGAGCCGAGTGGAAGCTGTCACTGGGAGATTGTCCTCCTCGAGAGTTCAGGACAGGAATGACCTCACTGGGGGAGGATTTCAGTGCTCCCTATGCAAAAGCTGGAGGAGGAGGTGGATTGTGAGAAAGGCAGGGTAGGATTGTTTGTACACAAATAAGTCCCAACTGAAAGACCAGTTTGTTATCTCTCTGCCTTGTTTAGACTGGGGATTTGCCCTGATTACAGGGATGGGGTGAGGAGAAGTTGGTGTTGCTTAGCCCATTTCAGAACGAGAGCTTTGCCTCTCCGATGCAAACACTGGTTCCATTGCAGAGCTGACTGTGTTACTGCCATTACTAATCCTCTGTTAGGTCTTCCAAAACAAGACTGCTTTAAGTCCTTCTTTTTAGCAACATTTTGGGATCCTTTTACGGGCTTTTGAATGGGGACACGTGCACAAAGGTGATGTGTTCATGCTTTGCTGTAAAGGTTGTGGAATGTTTAAAGCTAGACTGTTTTAGGAGTTGAAATTCCACACAGTGATTCCAGGCACTAAAACCTTCAGCAAAAGCCACCTCTGAATGTGGCCACCATCGTTTATCATGTGATAAAATGCTGAAACACAGCAAAATCAGAGTTGTGTCTGGGGAGAACTGAAGTGTCTTCAGTCTCCTCTTTCCACACTGACCATTATTTCCAGCTGTGGCAGAGTAGTAGAGGTCTGTGGATATTTCCTATTAGGATAGCCTGAGCTTTGGAAGATCACATGATACACATTCTGGTTTTAGGCAGAACATTATATACAGGGCTCTCCTTTAATACCCTGCCTACGTGCAGTTAGCATGATCATTTCTTGCCGCACTTTCATTTATTTTCAGCCTTTGGCCAGCAAAAAGAGGGTCGAATCCTGGGCTGGTGTACATTGGTATAAACCCATTTTGCTCCAGTGGCTTGGCAGGTTGGTTTTGATGGGGCTGACTCCTGTGGGTGCTTCCACAGGTGCCCAAGTGGCTCCTCCTGCAGAGGGACCGGGGCTGTCTTGGGGGGCACCGGGCACAGCATCACCGGCCGGGCGAGGCGGGGATTGTCCTGCTGTGCTCTGCACTGGGCTGTTCTCGCCTCGAATGTTTTGAGCAGTCTTGGTCACCACTATATAAAAAAGACATCAAGGTTTTAGAGAGTGTACAAAGGAGGCCACGAGGATGGGGAAAGGTCTCGATGGAAACTCTTATGAGGAGTGGCTGAGCTCACTTGGTTTGTTGAGCCTGGAGGAGACTGGGAGGAGACCTCATTGTGGCCTTCAACATCCTC
>VZRQ01000971.1:320552-369948 GCA_013397975.1 Machaerirhynchus nigripectus | reverse complement strand
GGTTCCCCAGGGCTGGTCACGGCCCCAAGGCTGCCAGAGCTCCAGGAGCATTTAGACACCGCTCTCGGGGATGCACAGCGTGGGGTTGTTGGGGTGTGTGTGCAGAGCCAGGACCCTCAGCGGCTGCTCCCCCCGGCTGCCCTGCCGCTCGGTGTGTCCGTGTGTCCGCACACAATAGCGCCGGGCGGGCGGGCGGNCGAGCCCGCCCGGGCGCGATGCCGCGGGCCGCCCTTCGCTGCCGGGGCCGCGGGCGCTGCGACTGCCCCGGGCGGCGCTGCCACTGACAGCCCAGCTGCCACCGCCGGGACGCGGACTTTCCCCTCTTTGTGTTTATTCTGCCGCTCTCGAGGTACCGCTATCCTCCTCCCAGCGACCGCGGGCAGGTCCTGGCTGACTCTGGGATTTTTTTTTTTTTTTAAATCCTTCCAGCTCGATTGGCTGTTCTGAAAGTATATTTATTTTTAATAAAAGAAAAAGTCGAACCACAAATCCAGTTCGTATCACATTCCCCGTTCTGTGGAGTCCGGTTTATTTCTACGGTTAGAAAAAGTTTACTCCCCCTCCTCCAGTTTTATTGACACTGAGGATGAAGAAGGATTTGCAAATGAAAGCGCCTTGAAATACAGCATCTTTTGGAGAGAGCTCTGCAGTTCTCCAGCCCGTTAAATCTCGAATTCCACCCTTTGCCCCTGCTGAATCCACTGTTCTGCCCTTTACTCTCTGGGGTAAAAAACCAAACAACAACAACAAAAACCCGAGGGGAAAAAGAATACCTTTGGCAGCAGGGAAGCTTTGTGTGACTGACCCAACGAGCTACAAGTGTCCAGTTTCTGAAAAGAAGAAAACCCTTTTGTCTTCAGCAGATCAGTAGGTAAGAGATGTGCTCATGCTGTAAGGGACCCTGCATTCTTTCTTTAGCCTAAACCTGGGACTTAGACTGGCTCTCTTCTCTGTCAGCTTTTGTCCATCACTTCTATCTCCTGCAAACTTTACTTTTCATCTTGCAAAATTCTTGAAAAAAACCCCCAAAAAGTACACTCATCCACCTATTTCACCAATGGTAGTAAATTGCCAAAAGGAATAGTGATGTCCTTGTGTGTAATTGGATTGAGTAAAACTCGGTGGAAGTCGCTGAAGTGCGTTTGTGTCAGGCTGTGTTTGAAAGCAGCCGTTTCTTGTGGTGCTCTTTTTCTTTTGAGAAAATAATTGCAGTCATTGTGCTTGTAATCCACGTGTTGAGATTGTCTTTGCTGGTCGTGCTCCGCAGAGGAGCACGTATGTGCATTTACATGTGCATTTATGTATCACACGTGCAAACGGGGCTGCCACGATCGGCTGATTTCTTGTTTCATGCCGGAATTTGTTTTACATTAAGTGCTTTACTGCTCTGTCACAAGGTGTAAAAGTGTTGCACCCATAATTAACACGCCTTAACAGATTATTGAACATGGTCAGGAGCACGCTTGGCACTGTGCAGAGTGAATATGAGGCGATGTTTTCTTTGTTTTGAGATTTTTTTTTTTTGGAAGTAAGACTGAAAACGCAGCAGGGACATGTGCACATAATAACTGGATGGAGGCCCAGTCTCTGTGCAGGGAAACATATTTTGCAGCATACTCCTTTCTGTAGGGGCGAAGTGCTGAGTGTGTCCTGGTTTACAAGTGATAATACGACAGTGAATGTCTCATTTTCCTCCTCCCCGAGCTCTGTACCCACATTCCTCCTTCCCTTCTTTTCTACCAGCCATTTCTGCAAGGGAAGGAGCTGTGGAATTTTGTAGTAGGCTGGTGGTAGGACTCCTTGTGTCAGGGAAGATTGTATTGTTCCCTGTGGAATCACACAGCATCCCCCAGCAGGAGGAACTGCCTGTTCATGTGGTGAAACCAGCCTTGACATCGAGCTCTTCCCTGCTGCGTGGGTTTTTCCTGTGGATGATACAGGAAATGCTACATATGGGTCTGTCCTGCTCCCTGTTCCTCTTTCTTTTTTTAAGGTTTTTTTTTTCCCCCTTCCTCTTCCCTGGAGGGATTTCTGTGGGAAAAGTGGAACAGGTGGGGCAGCAAGTCTGAGCTGCTGGACCCTTGGAGAACTGGGGTTGCCTCAGTCTCTGCTGAGGTGCAGCAGCCAATGGGGCACCTTGTGAGGGGACTGGGGCAGGTGACTGACCAGGATCCATCCTGGGGCAGAGGACAGGGCCTTGGTTTTGGCCGCTGCCTCACGTTTTTCTGCTACCCTTGATTGTTTCTGGGGGCTGAGCCTTTCTACCGGGTCAGGGTGGGAACACAAGAACCGTGTTCTCGAGCTTTCCCTGCACCCTCGCACTGCTCCCGTGTGAGTGATGGGCAGCATCACGTCGGTTTTTCAGGGCTGCTATGAAAACATGAACCCTACCATCAGGACCATGACCCTGTTAAATCTCTGGGTCAGACTTTCACCAGGGTTACCTCAGTGACTGCTCCTCGAAGGGAGCAGGGTCATGAGCTGACCCTGGAAAAATTTGTGCCGTAGTTGAAGTTGCAGGTTCGTCTGGGACATCTGGTCTCCCTCTCTTTTACTTCCAGAACACTTATTTGCAGCATAACCCCGTCCTTCAAAGATTCCTGGGAGCCACAAAGACAACATAGAATGATTTATTTTTCTTGAGGAAAGGGTGGGATTTCCAGATGGAGGGAACAGGGTGCCTGCACATCCCACAAGCTCTTTGTCTTTCGGATTCTGGAGGTGTTTTGCAGGCAGCGCTGGCTGCCCTGGAGAGAGGGCTGGCAGAAGGGAACTGGGCAGTGTGAAGTGGGCAGAATGGGCCATGTGGTGGGATGTGGGATTGGAGTTTGCCATGACACTTATTTAAGTTGTGCTGGCTGGGTAATGTGCTGATAGCGTGGTTCATCATCCTGCCTGTTCCTGCTGACACATGGCATCAGACTGTGCCATAACCGTGGCACAACCAAAGCATTCCCCTTTCCTGAAGCACACTTTGGACTAATGCTTTGCAGCAGAGAATGCCCCAGCTGGGCCACAAGGTTTTCATGTGCCTGTGATACGAATGTATAAAAATTCTCTGCCGCCTCTAATACAGCTCAAAGGGCAGCTGATTTAGACATGCCTGAGTGTTGAGGTCAGGAGATCACATTCCATAGGTTACTAGATGAAAGTGCTTCAAGAGGGCATAGCATAAATATTTGATTCATATAGAAGGGATTGGTGCAAATCCTTTTGTTCCTTCCCCAAAGATGTTCTGGAGGAAAAGCACTGTTAGGATGAAAAAAAAAAAACCCCACCGAACAACAGAAAACTTGTAACTTCTTTGTGCTAGAGGAAGTTGGATGGTAACATAGTGTATTATTGCTGAATTCCACTAAAATTCTTCTCGTGGGATACACTGTCTTGGAGAACACCGAAGGGAACTGTTTTTAAGTGTAAAATGACTCATAATGCATGGGCTCTTGAGGTTGGGTTTAACATTGTATGCAAACATTGCCAGCTGGTGGGGATCTTTTGGGATAAATAAGAACTATATTTGTACAAGAAGGCTTGAATGATGCATTTCAGATGCATCCTGATTAGCATAAGCCATTCACTTTGCAAAAGAATAGCCAGAATCCCAGAAGTGGAGATAATTTAATAGTTCTCTTGTTCTCTTTAGTCTGTCTTGCATCAGCAGACTGACCAATCTTTTTGTTTATTTAGAAATAAGGTTGCACTGCTTTGCTGCCACATTATCCTAACCATGACAGTGAAATTGAGAATTTGCAACCCCCAAGTTCTCAGAGCATAAATGCTTCTCCCACTTCTAGCCCTTCCTTTTGTTTCCAGTCGAGTGTAATGTGATTTATATTTTTTTTTGGTGGTTATTTTGATAGAACAACTTGCACCATTTAATTCTTCCTAGGCCTAGCACAATGATGCCTTGCTCTATGGCTGGGGCTCGCTGTCACTGCAGTGAATGAACAGCTCAAGTAAAATTTGAGCTCATTAAAGCTTAGTTTTCTTAACGTGGAGCAAAATCTGAGCTTGGTTTAGATTGCTGCCATATTAATGTATACACAGGAATAGGTCTTCAATTTTAGAATTATCAGCAGTCCAAGAGTGTGTTAATGTATAAATACTTCTGGCAGTGAAAGAATTTGTCTGTTTATACCCCTCGTGGGGCAGAACTCCTCGTGCAGTTCTTGCATCATTTTTACTGGTGGCTTTTAAAGAGCTGCAGAGCTCTGACCTGCTGGGAGGACAAAACCAATATAATAAAGTTCTTACACGTTCAGAGTATGCATTAAACTAAAACCTGGCTCCAAACACCTGTAAATGATGAGATTCTCTGCTTGGTGCAGAGTATGTTATGTGTTGGGTCCTGTTGTGAATTAAAAAGAAAACTATGACCTTGTTCTTGGCAAAAGGTTCTTGGATTAATAGATGTTCCCACTTTGGGCTGAAGTGTAAATGCTTTCAGAATAAAGTAAGATGACTGTTTTCCCCCATCTGGCTGTCGTTCCACATTCCCACAGTTCAAGGTATTTTCAGACACTCACTTTTGAAGAAGTCCTCTCAAAGGGTTCCTAATCAAAGCAGCCTGATGGATTTTTTTTTTTCTCCTTGCTATTGTGGACGATATAGTGGGAGTGGAATGTTCTCGGTTGCCAATGTTTGCTGCTAGGTATCCCCCTTCCATGGAGACCAAGTGTTTATAAAAGTGTGAGAACAGCCATTCTTGGGGACTGGCAATAAGGTCCAGGGCTCTCTTTCTCCTCTTCTGTCCACTGAAATACAAGAGAGGACTTGGTTCCTCATAGAAGTGTTCCAAACTGCCTATTGCTGGGGTTATACACTTTCAGGAAGCACTAGAGGATTTGTCAAAGTGATTTAGTCCATTGTGTTGAATCTGGGCCACAACCCATTTCTCTAAGCTCATTGCTTTCAGGAATTCTCTGCTTCTCTTACTTTCTGATGAGTAGTTACTCTCTAGGTTAGGTTTCCACATACCCTCCTGCCTGATCTTCTCTCTGCATGTGCCCCATATGTGGCAGCAGCATCATATTGTAGACTTAAATCATTGTCTTTTATGAAAGAGCAGGCACATACCTGCCCTGTGAGTCCAGTTTGGCTGCAGGAGTTGTTAAACCCTTTTATACAGGAGAGAGTGTATTCCCAAACAGCTCTGGAATGCAGTGCTGGCCACAGGAAGAACTTCATACTGCAGCCTCCATGGCCGTACCTTCAGTCTTTGCAAAAGGTTCATGCTTTGGACAGATCTGAGACTGGAATTGTGGCCATGTGGAAAGTAAAGGGCTGTATGGAGAACTATAAAGCCAGCAAATATCCAAATTTTGCACGTTGCCTGGCTCTCCAGAGTAGCCTTGAAATGTTGTCTTCAGGACAGAAAAAAAATCCAACAGCTTTGGGGAATAATAGTGTGAAGTTGTTTCTAGGAGCAATTAATCTTTAAATACATAATATAATCTTTTCTTACTGCCTACTATGCCTGTAAGTGAAAGGAGTTTTTCATAGTTGATGGAATTTATGTTTACATGGACACTTGGATGAAATGTTTTAAGTAAGAATAGATTTGAAACTTAACCTGTGTATAAATGGCCATTCAGGGCAAACCAGACATTTGATGTCAGCAGGAGCTTGGCATGAGGAATGAATAGGGAATGGAAAATGAAATATGAACAAAAAACCCTGAGAACAGAATTCAAAGTGGAAACAAACTTCTCAAAAAAAAGAAGTTTGTTCTTCTTTAAAATCTTGTCTTAGTAGAGTGGAGAGGTTTGTGCGAGGTGCTCAGTCTAAGTGCAGGAAGAACAGAACGTGTGTTGGAGCCTCCCCTGGTGCCTGGGGATGGAGCTGTGGCCATGCCTCGTGGTGGCTGTAGGATGTGGCATCCCTTGTCATGGGCAGCTCCAGAGGGCTTGGCTGGCCCTGGAAAAGTGAGGGCTCCCTCCTGTTCCCAATAGCTGAGTGTCTCCTCTTGTCCTGGCAGGCAGTCTGCATTCTTGGTCCTGCAGAAGGGCTTCAGAGATAAATGCTGCCATTCATGCTTGCTGCTTTTTTACTTTCTCGTCCTCTCTGAGAATGACTCTTGTCTAGTTTGGTTGTGTCTCAGCTTAAAATAACCTTTTTTTTTTTTTAATACTAAATATTTGAAATTCCTTGGGAGTTTGGAGAGGTCTTTGGTCATTTTCCGTGGTAACCACTGTTGGGCTGTGTAAGGTTCATCAGTATTGGTCACAGTATAGAACTGGACTTTGTGTAAATGACAAAAAAGTTCACTGATCCAATAAAATTGGGTTTTGAAGGCTTATTTGTATTAGCAAAGCACTTACAGTGTCTAATAGTAGACCAAGATGTTGTTGAACAGTTCTCTTATATGAATGTTTACGGATTAAGCCAGTTTAAGATTTTGTTTAATGAATTACTTAGCATTTGTAAGACCTTGTCTGAGAGTTGTGTCACAGTAATATTTTCTTTAAATTGCTTTGTGTCTCTACAAAGCTTGGTTTTTGAAAGAATTACTTAATATATTAGGGTTATTTACTGTAACCCTCAAGGAAAGTAATTCCACATTTCATTGACTTTGTTCCCATCAGGGTTTGGTGGACTTTTCCTGCTGTTCTAATTTGGGTGGTTCTGTGTTCAGCTGAAACAAATTTGATTGCTTCATACTAGGGCTAGCCTGTCTTGTTGTGGGGCTTGGGAAAACATATCTTCCTTGTTTTCCCATTGTCTTTTTGAAAAGAAAAAAAGCTCTGTATTTTTGGAGAGCCAGAACTTAAAACCAGTGTGAGATGGCATCCCTGCCTGTGCTGGGGGGTTGGAATGAGATGGGTTTTAATGTCCCTTCCAACCCAAACCAGTCTGGGATCCTGGGAAAGCCTGTGGAGGTGCACAAGGAGGTAATCTGGAGTTGTCTGGAGTCATCACAGCTGAGTGCTGATATTTGTATTGGGTAAAAACAAAGGTGGAACACTTTTTAATGTACAATGATGAAGCTTGAAGAGACCAAGAGCCTTTACGTAGCCCGTTCCACCCATCCTTTGGGTAGGATCAGGGATCCGTGCAGAGCAGGCAGAAAAGAGCACTCCAAAGTTACATGGAAAAGAGCAGCTTTTGCTCTTGTCGAGTTGGGATTGGGTGTGGAGCACTTGGATCTTCTTTAAAAAAAGAAAAAGTTATTAAAAAAGCTTAGCACCCCTGGGGGGAAGAGTGGATTTAGCACGTGTTGAAAGCCCAGTCGATTTCTGACTGGGGGGAGTAGGAATGGCAATAGAAGCTGTGTGGGAGACTGCTGGCCCCATCCCTGGCTGCTCAGGGGGTTTGAAGGGTGCATCCATGGAGCAACCTCAAAAGGCTGGGATGGAGATCAGGGCCCAGGGTGGTGCTGGGGGAGGCAAACTGCAGGATGTGTTCCCTTGGGAGACCCAGGACAGCAGCCTGGAGAGGCCCTGGCACCGCATTCCTCAGGCAGGGGAGGGCTGAATGCAGTTTCCTGCACAAGCCCTGCTGGCACTGACTGAGCTCTGAGTGGGAGCAGGGAAGGTTAATCACCTTGGATTTGTGCTCAAGGAGCCATGTGTTACCTCTGGTTTCTGTGCACTCGGTGAAGTTCATTTTGTTCATTAGGGAACTCAGTCTTTAACTATTTTTCTGCAGCTGCTGAGGATCCTTTGCAGAAGTATCTTGTCCAGCTGTAGGAAACACTCAGAAGGTTCCTCTGCCTTGTGCTTGCACAAGTCCTGGGGTGCCAACATCCTTGAGCCATTTAGGCAGGATCTGTGCTTGCTGCTCATGTTACTACAGAAAATCTATCTAGCAGTGATGAAGTTTATATTAGCAAGGAAGAAGTTGTGCTGGTGTGGTTTACACGAGGTTTCCTAAGCAATACACCTAAAACCAATTATTTCCTACTGTAACTCCATCTGTTTTAGAGTGGTTGCTGGAATACTTGCATTGAAAGAAATCAGTTCCCTGAGTGACATAGTTGTGGCAACAAAAAACATCAGTGTAGGCCAGGACTTAGCCAGTCACCACTGTACTAAAATGAATGGAGTAATATCTTTCTCCCAGTGTGGTGGTGAGGCTCAATTAATCATCTTATAGGTAATTAAAGGTTTTTTACAAGGTGCACATGAAAAGCCCAGGTGGTTATGATAAAAGAACAACACCAAAACCACTTTTATAACATCCTTCCTGCCTAAAATGCAGTGGGCTGGATCTTCAGTAGGATTTTACTTTTAATTCATATTTTTAACCCGTGGTACCTGCTGAGAGCTCTTGGTGGTGTTGGGCTACCCCAGTACTGCACTAGGTTTGTGCTCTTCCTTGGGCCACAGCATCTCTGACTGACAACGGGCAAGGTACCTGTATTTTAGCTGGTTTTTTTCTAAAGGAAACAAAAAGCAGCCCTTAGACCAGAGGAGGGGCCATGCCTGCCTGCTTTCCGGATTTTGTGGTTAGTCCTGTTAAATTCTGTGAAACTGCTTTCTGAAATAAGAAGAGCTCTCCATATGGGGGCTTAAAATAGTTTAAATTGTGGTGTTGCTAGAAAAAGCCAGAAAATTCCATGCTAAAGTTAGGCCATAGTGGTTGTTTTCTTCTCTGCATCCTCCTCCACCTACATTTTTTTATTTGTGTCAACTTATGATATAAATTTTCAGGATGTCACAACTGACACATGAGGAAAAACTACCTTAAGGTGGCACAAAATGGATGTATCTGTTTAGGCATCGTATTTCCATTGTTTTCAGGACTGCTTAAGCTTTTAGATTTGAATTTTGACTTTATTTTTAATGTGGATGGTGATTCCAATCTTTTTTTTTTTTTTTTTTTTTTTTGTTTTATCTCAGCAGCAATTAAAAGAGTCTGATCCTATCTGTAGGGACAAATGATGCACTGTCAACATTTTGCTCCCTTCTGATAATGCACATTAAACTGGTTTGCGTGTTTGAAGATTACATTTTACTCTCACATGGTTTTCATTATCTGAGAGCCCCGAGGAGAGGCCTGGACTAAATCAGGGAAGGAATGGAGAAACCACACAATGCAATGAAACTGGTGCTGAGGCATAGTTGGGATGGTTGTGGGACAGGGGCTGCTGACGACAGAAGCAGGGCGCTGCCTGAGTGCCAGCAGCAGCGAGAAGTGGAGCATTCGCAAAAGGCAAAACAAAGCTTGATGCTGAATTAAAACTGCGGCTTGGGCTTGCAGCAGTCCCCCAGTTCTGCAAGGATAATTGCTGGAAATCTGTGAAGTTTGAGGCAGATGAATCTTGCTCGGTCTGTGCTGGGAGGCAGCCCTCTGAAATGAGACCTGGTGCGGCTAAAGCTGCGTGAGCTTGAGCTGGGTTTAGCAAGAAGACGGCTAAAAGGTGAGATCTTGGCCTTTCTGGAGGTGGTAGCAGAGCTCCCCTTGCCTGTGCTGGAATTTGTGTTTCATTAATTATGCAGAAATGGCAGTACCTGCCCCTAAAGGGTTGTGGCTCTGCAGATGTGTGAGCAGTGTTAGGTAGTGCTGCAGAACAGTTTCAGTAATTGGGTGGTGTGATGTCTTCATGTAGAAATATTCTCAATAAAAACAGCTGGTTTTCCTATTAGACTGGTATATTCAGAATAAATCCTCCTGCCCCTGTGACTTTTAAAATTTTATGGAGGAACTTGACATTCCATAGCATTCTTTTCAAAATGCTTAAAAGCCATGACACGTTCCTATTTATACCGGGCTTTCTAAGTGTTTATTCTTCTCTTTTTTTTTTTTCTCTTTGTAATATAAAGCCTAAATTATGTTGGTGAAGATTATAGGAACTTCCCTGTGAAGAAATTGATGCTTTTTAGTGAGGGGAGCAGTAATTCAAAGGTCAAGTAAGGTCTTCTCAGTTTTTTCCTTTGAGATGTTATTTAGAAGGGATCTTCCCATGTTGATGTCTTGACTGATTTATCTCCAGCCAGGCCAAGCAACTCGCTGCCTTTTCTTTAGGCCTGCCAGGCTTCCCTGTGCCTGGTCCCAGTGACACGGAGTGTTTGAAGGGCTGGGTTAGGGACAGTCTAATCCTTGCTCAGGTGGACTCAGTTTTGCTGGGAGAGTTGTTAAAACCAAGACCAGTCTTTGGTTGTTCTCGTGGCCTCTCGTTGCTGCAGCCCGATGATCTAATACAATGGGTATGCATCTTATTTGCCCCCCTCCGGGTGACATTGTTCTTGTTTTTCGTTAAAAGAAGGAAGTTTTTCTTGTTTGCCCGGTGACTCTGCCCTTCTGGAATGAAGATGAGTAATGCTGGCATCGCTCCATGCACCTGCTCGGTGCCACCCTCCGGGATCACCTGAGCCACGGGCAGCAGATGGAGGCAGGCAGGGCCAGGAGGGTTGAATGGGAGCTGGGGAGGTGTTTATGGTTGGAGTCTGGAACCTCCTCCTGGTTAGGAGCAGGTGCTAAAGCGCTCTCACAGCGCTGGGACTTGTTGAGTGCTGCCTTGCAGGTCTGGGTGTTGGTGCCAGACGCTGGGAATGTTTATTCTTCAGGACTATCCTGGTGTGTATTCTCTCCCTTCCTCCTCCTTGGGTAGGACTGAAAGGAAGCAAAGAGCATTCAGTGATAACCTGCGCTGTTGATTAAATAATTTGGGACCTCGCCTCTGAGTCCCTGGTGCTCCCAACCACTTCAAAGCGAGTGTGAGTGCAGAACAGCCTCGGTTCCAGTGGTGTTGGAGACGCTCAGGTTGAGTGAATTCTGCAGGATCAGGGATCAGCCTGCTGGGGTTTGCGTGGGCCATGGAGCAGCAGTGTTTCCATTACCCAGGGGGTGACTCAGCATGGGAGCATCGCCCGGGGACCTCACAGCTGGTCTTTTCCACGCTCTGTTTTGTGTCCCCTCCTCTATTACAGAGTGCAGGTCTGTCTGAAGAAACCCTGCCCCTAGAAAACCAGCCTAAAACTACCTGATAGCATCCCATCCCCTGCTTCCAACCAGGATGAGCAGAATCATGAGCACATCGTTTAGGAAAAACACAGCTTTGCAGAATTTGCTGCTGGAATTTGAAGTCTGTCACTGGATTGTTTTGGGTGTGAGCGACACAAAACTCAGGAGTAAAACTGAAAGTGCTTAACTGTACTCCAGCGCTGACGAGGTGGTGAACCTGTTCCCATCCCACCTGATGTGTAAGCTAATTACCTCCTTGGCTAAGCAGTAATTCTGGGCAAGTATGCACAGGCTGTCCTCACAGGGACTCTTGCATTCCTCTTGGTTTCACAAGCTAAAGAAAGATGCTTCTCTTTGCTTGTAAGGTTATTATTGCTCCATGCAGGTTAATTGAGCTATGGCATTAGAGCCACTCATCAAACAGTGGTGAGTCGCTCACTTGTCTAAGCTTGTTTATTTTTATAATGCTGGAAAATATTTGCATGCTGTACAGAAATGTGCCGCTTTGGTTCCCTACAGCCTGGCAGTATTATCATTTTAAATTCTTCATTAATCTTCCTTCCTCACGAGGGACTGGCAAGGTTCCTGTGCATAATTACATGATGTTTAAGGCAGAAGCTTCAGCTACTGGGTTTTTACACAATGCCCTGCAAACATGGGGCTTTTCTTCCTTAAATAGTACCTACACTACCCCTTTTTTTGTGCCCATTCTTGATCTCAGCATGGTGAAGCACCATTTGCAATTCCTGTGTGTGTTCTACCGGTTCTAGGTTCTGATGTTTCCTCAAGAGCTTTTCCCTCAAGTTACCAGGAGTAATTTCAGACCAGAGGTTAGAATGAGGTGTAAGATGATAGAGCTGCGATGCTTGGGAGCAAATTTTTTTTTTTATTTGGCCTGGGAAATCTCACCGTGGCTCCTTGGATGAGGTTTGATCTAAACCTGAATTTTCCACTGGAAGAGGTGTTTCTGGGCTTTGTGGCAGTGGAGAGTGCACCATCCAATCCATACAGTTTGGCAGAGATGTTGGCAGTCTGGTTTCAGTCTATCCATCATAACACATGTAGGCTAAACCCCAAAATATGTCTGTTTAAAGTATCTGCAGAACCTTCCCAATTTCCCTCCAGCCCTATCATAACAACTTCTCCAGTGCATCTCACTAATTTCCATCTTTGGCACACTGAAAACCGAAATTGCTGGAAGAACCTGACACAAACAGAGTTTGGTGTCCAAATAAATAACACATGGCCTTCAGCACCGATTGTACTGTTCATTTCTGTGTTTCGTTAATAGAAAAGTTAACTCACTGGTTCTGCCAGGAGTTTCCAGCCTGCTCAGAAAGCAGATTCCAGGAATGCTGCCACCCAAGTTAGTTGCACAAGATTTTCTTCGTTAATGAAAAAATAATGGGATGAAACTGGAAAAAATAGGCTACCAGTCAGTATTTAAAGAAAGTGGATTTGTTGGCCAGAATATCTTTATATTGTATGTCAGCCCACCTTTTGCTTTGGATTTCCAGGTTGATTTCTAGTTTACACCCACACTAAAATTAGTAGTATTCAGTCCCAGCAAATGTTTCCAGTGTGAACTGTGCCCTCCCTCCACTGGCTCAGCAGAATGAGCTGGTAGTGCTGAGGAGTGAAGCTCTGCGTGTGAAATGGTTCCTGGAGCATTTGAAGGAGTTAAACATGCACAGATTGGATTTGTCTGTTGAAAAAAATCTTTAAGGCAGAGAGGCAGAATCTCAAGCTGGGTTGTATCTTTGTATTAAAAAAATAAACAACCCCCCTCCACCTCCTTAGATTTTTCCAGTTGAGACAAAAGAAATCTTTGGGTGGAAAGGCAGCATCATATTGCATAATAAAAGCCTTTTTATGCTCTAATAAAAAGGTTGCTCAGGGCAGCTTGGTTTAAAAAAAATAAAAAAGAAGACTCAGTGGTGATTCTGGTGTGAGAGGGACGAGGAATCCTTAACTTCTGTTGTGCAACACTGGGAAAAGAGGCTAGAAATTGCTCTAGTTATCTGCTATCTTTAATGCCTGCTTTAAAGGTTCTTTAGTGCATATTTGCTGGCAGCTGGTTTCAATATATCCCTCTCGAGCTAAGTCACCAGTTAAGAATTTGACATTAGCTGCTTTTTTCAACCACCATCTTGAAGTACCACACCACACAACACTGCCTTGTTCTCTCCTAAGATATTGTTCATGTGCCTTGAAATTGCTGTTGACACCTCAAGTATTTAACTTGCAGATCTGAGATAGTTTTTGTTGGGTGTGGATTTGCGCTGTAATAAGTCAGAGACAGAAGTATCCACGTCTGCATTCCTTCACTACATCTGTTCACTTTATTTTTTGCAACATTCCAGGAAATTAAGTTAAATTATATGTATCAATGAATATTTTTAGTTTCACTAGTTCTGTTTTCACTGCCCTTCCTTAAAGTATGAACACAATGAGTGCACAAATACGTTCCACATCTTTTGCATTGCTTCCCTTTTTCTTTAGGACACCTTCAGGAACTTCTTCTTGTAACATGCCTAAATAGACATTGTTCTGTATTCTCCTGCTTCTCCCCTCAATGGTTAAAGTTTCTTTACTGCTTCATATTCTGAAAGAGAAAAGTAACGTAATTAAAGAGTGTTTTGGGAATTAGAGCTGTGCTCTGCAATGTATTTCTGGCATAAAATCTCTCAGTGTCCTTTTCTTCCCCTGACTTTCCCAGTCTGTAAAATAAAGCTAATATTCACAAACTGATCATTCTCACAGTCGTTTCTGAGGCACGGTGTGTTGAAGTTTATCAAGCATTTCACCATGTCACAGTCCAGCAGAGGATTTCTGCTGACACAGTTCAAAATACTCAGCACCACTGGCAAAGGAGCCATAAGCACAGGGCATCCTCATCTGTGCTGCAACTTTCATTCTGAGCAGAAAATAAAACAATGGAGTTAAAGAATTAGCGGGTTTTAATCACTGTTTCACTTGGAGGCACAGATGGGACAAAGCATTACTTGGCAACATTTAATCTTGGAGCAGAAATGGTCATGATTAAAGCAGCAGCTGGAGTAGATTGCTGGGGACATGGGGGTTCGTTCATCCTAAAGGGATCAAAATTGTTGGGCTCTGGGAGAAAACAAGAAGCTACAAAAGGAAAACGTGAAGTATGGGCCAAGGTTTATTATTTCTGGGGTCTCATCTACTGATTAAAATGATGTTTTTAATGCTTTCCTCAGAATTATTTTGGGAGCGAGGAGAGTATCAAGTGACCTGGCCTGCTGAAGAGGAGCCTGAAGCCATCTCTGAGTGGAGATCTTGGATTTGCAGGAGGAAGGCTGAGTGTGTCCCCCCATGTGGCAGAACTGCTCCTCCTTACCAGGGAACTCCAAGTGAAGGACAAAGGTATGTGCCACTTCAAACAGGATTTCAGAGGAGTCACATTCCAGGTCAGCTAACAGGGCCTGAACTCCTGCCGTGGAGAGCAGCCTGGAACGAGGTGGATTTTAAGTTTCTCTTCGTTAAGGTTTGCAAAGGGTTTTGTTGCCCCGTGTGAGTCCTTGTGTTGCAGGGGCTGGCTGGCCTGAGGGAGCTAACAGGGAGGGTGTGGAGATGCAGCACAAAGCAGACCCTTCAGGCCTCCTGATGCCTGGTTCTGCCACAGAACAAACTGTGGGGAGCAGGTTACCTTCTGCTAAGGGACAACGTCATACAGAAAAAAGGTGTCAAAATGAAATGCCAGAACAGCAACACGGGTTCTGCTGTCAGGGCAGAGCCTCAGCTTGGCCAGCGAGTGAGGCTTACTCTCTATTCTGAGCTGTTCTAGCTCAAAAGTAGCTCTGCTTTCAGTTACATGTCTCAAAGGTGTCATTAATTTTTGATATTTCAACTCAGGCAAGGCCAGCGGGCCTGAGTTTCCATGACACACTCCTGAGTCCATTGGGAGACTGAGCAAAACGTAATTGCTGTTGGTCGCTGGCTTAATCTGTACTTAGGATGTGCCTGACATTGGCTCTTTGTGTTTCTCTCATTGGGACACAGTGTTTTTTCCTGCCACTCAGAGGTCTTTTTCTGTTCCTTAGATCAGACAACTCTTTTTCCTCCCCTTGCATTTGCATGCATTCCGCTGAGGATATTTAGATGTGTGAGGATTTGGTTGCCTTTGTATAGCAGGAAGTTCCTGAGTCCTCACTTGCACCGTGCCTGGGGTTTTCTGCAGCAGGGAGAATAGGTGCTGATCTCACTCTGGGCATTTCATAACTCTGAAAACCTGCTGGCTAACTAGGTATTCATGAATTGCTGTATCTAAGCTAAGAGATTTCTTTACTTCTTTTGAACCATATGCTATCTCAATGGGCTTCTTTTTTGTTTTTTCTTTCCCTTAAAACTGACAAGTTGCTGATTTCACACTTTAATCCTTGTCTGCCTACAAATACGGGAAGTGTATTTCACTGTTGGTAACTCTTAAGTATAAAGCCTACAGGTTTCAGGCGTTTTTACCATCATTCTGTGAATTCCACGTCTCCTTTTTGCTGTCTGAGGTATTTGGCATGCATCCCTACAGCTTAGAGTCGATTGGTTTGCCTATAAACTTTCAAGTCACCTTTCATCACCTTTCTGAGGCTTTGCCCCCGGGCATGCAAGTCCTCCTTAGGTCAAGGGCCTTGATGACCCCCATTGTTATGGGAAACTTCGGTAATCTAACCTGCTTTTTTTCTGTATTTCAAGCCATTGCTCTTGAATATCTCTCGCCCCATCCACTCAGGCACTAATAACCGTGTCTCCTTTCCTTAGGTCAAGGGCAGCTTTTACATTCCACCCAAAAGGCACCACAGTTTGAGATGAGGAATTCAGAAGAGCAAGCAGCTACGACAGTTTTACAGCGCCTGCTGCAGGAGCAGCTCCGATACGGGAACCCAAATGACAACCGCAACCTTCTCGCCTTACACCAGCAAGCCACAGGGAATGCCCCCCCTTTCAGCAGCACTGGCAGCCCGGCCTCTCAGAACGAAGGGCTGAGCTCCCAGGACCACCAGCTCGTGACTCATGCTGCCCGCCAGGAGCCCCAGGGCCAGGAGATACAGGTGGACAACAGCATCATGGAGAAGCAGCTGTCGCCGCGGCTCCAGAACAGCGAGGACCTCCCGACCTACGAGGAGGCCAAGGTGCAGTCGCAGTATTTCCGGGGCCAGCCGCACGCCAGCGTCGGGGCGGCCTTCTACGTCACGGGCGTCACCAACCAGAAGATGAGGACTGAAGGGCGGCCCACGGTGCAGCGGGTGAGCCCGGGGAAGGTGCACCAGGACGAAGGACTGAAGGACCTGAAGCAAGGCCACGTGCGCTCCCTGAGCGAGAGGCTGATGCAGCTGTCCCTGGCCACCAGCGGGGTCAAGGCCCACGCGCCCGTCACGAGCGCGCCGCTCTCCCCGCTGTCCCCGCTCTCCCCCCAGCAGTCCAGCGACCCTTACAAAAATTCTGGTTCCAATGAGTTCTACAAGAACTCGGTGCAGCCCCCTTCCCAGCCCAGCATGAAAGGAATGGAGCAGCGGGGGCCTCCCCCGGAGTATCCTTACAAAAACGTGTCCACCCCGTCTATGAACTGCAAACCTCAGGACTCGGGGCATTTCTATAGCGACCATCGCATGAGCCAGCAGGGAAGATCTGATGGGCCTATGATGAGGTATCAGCATCCCCCTGAGTATGGGTCAGTCAGGTAAGCGAGACCTTAAAACAAACCCTGTGACAGCCATGTAGGGCAAGACAATATAAAACTCAGTCCATCACCTTCACTCCTGAGGCAGGTTTTCCTTCAGCAAAGACCCCATCTTCGTTATGTGAGATGACATGTTGTGTTCAGCTGCAGACTGCCTGGAAGGACTGTTACCTGGTTCAGTAGCTGACTGGAAAGGCCTGACTCTTTCTTCCAAAAAAAAAAAAAACCAAAAAAACATCCAAAACAAGCCAACTTGATTTTATGATATGGGGAAGTTTGATGCTGAGGCTCCAGAGCCTCACAAAAGCTTTGCTACAAAAGCCAAAGTTCTGGTGTGATTCATTCTAGAAACTTGCAGTGACTTATTGCAAGACTTAAGCTGTTCCATTAATTACATCTGCCAGACAAAAGATTTTTCTTAAAACTGCATCACATAGGGAAGGAGAAAGTGAATGAAAGTAACAATGGTGCAGGTAGCAAAAATCACCTGAGCTTCCTGTAGAGTTTTTAAAATTTTGTTGTCAGTGGACTGAAGTGTAGGAAAGGAAAATGGAGTATGCTTTGTGCCTCATCCCAGATTTGCTTGTTCAGCTTTTGCTCATTTTTCTTGCATCATTTGAAATCTCAGCCTGTTCTGGTTCCCTCTAGATAAGGAGCTGGATTTGGCTTGAGCCAAACACTGATGTCCATGTGGGAAGATGAAGTTTTATTAAGGTGGGCTAAAACCCCAGATTTACTTTACCTGTTCCCATACAATCTCATCTCTGCCTGACACCAGGTGGGATCTGGTGTAATGATTTTGGCCTCATTTTGAAGCTAAAAGGGTAATTCAGAGGAGCAACAGGAGGATGTAAATGGAGAGGTCTCTGTGCATTTGTGTTTGCACATTCTGAGGGCAGCATGAAGAAACCGGTCAGTGTTTGGGAGCAGAGTCTGAGCTTTAGGGAGTTTGAATCTGCTCAGAACCTTCCTAGCCCTATGAGGAGCTATTTTCAGAGTTTGTCCACCATTGTTTGTGATCTGAAATGACTTCAGCAGCATACAAGCCTGATGAAAAGGCCCTTTGATCTGGCTAAATAAATAATAAAGAGGCCAGGAAAAGGGGAAGTAAAGGGTTTAGGGGGGGTAATGATTGTAGAAGCTCGTTGCAAATGTTTTTGCAAATTCAGAGGCCTCAAACCTCTGTGCACACGGGACAGGGAAACTGCTCCTCGATGGTTCTGCTGCATCAGAAATACTCATAATATTATATGCAGTGAGACGTAGCCTGCTTGCTGTTTAAGGGAGAAGTATTTGAAAACACGCCAACAGTCAGCTCCTCTAGACAGGGTGATTTTTGTCTGTATTGGATGGATCCTGGCTGCTTTGAAAGAACATGGTGGGGGGAAGGAGGGGGAGGAGAAAGGTTCAGCTGGCAAGGTTTCCAGTAGGGGAAGCAACTGAAATTTGTCTTCAAAGCATTGGGAATCTAATGAGGTTACTTTTTAACCTAAATAGCTGCACAGAGGAGAGGTTTCCTTTGCAAGCAAATGCTGGAGCAGTAGAACAATTGCAAGACTAATCCATAAATTACAGAGCAGCGTAGCAAAGGAAGGGAGCGAGTCCTCTATTCCCCTCCCTCTCCCACATGCTTTAAGAGAAACTGTCATTTAGACAAGAAACCTTCTGTGTTGCTAAAGGTGCAGCTGGGTGATGGTGCGGGGATTTTAAAGGCGAACAGCTCCGGGGAGAGCCTTTGCCTCGCGCCAGGAGTGTCCTCGCAGTCTCCAGTTTCCCTGCGCCGCGGCTCGGCGTTTATCGGGATTCGTTTGGATTGGTAAATGTGTGCATTTTTTGAACTGTGCGTCAAGGAAACAAAGCCCCTTCTCTCTGCTCCCGAAGCCACACCCTTTTCTGCGGGTTTTTCCCCTCATTGTTCGGGGGAATTTGAGGGTGACCTAATGATGCGGTTAAATAAAACTCGTTGAGCAAGATAAACATTGGGGAATTCACAGCATTCTCATGCTTCACCCTCCCCAGTCTGGGAAAGGAATGGGCTGTATGGTAAGTTTAAACCAGTCTGCAAACAGTTTGCCTCACCTGGTCCTGGGCGGTGTAAGTTTGGGAACAGTGTATGTTGGTAATGATGTTGGTTTAATGTAAATACCGGGCATGCCGGAGGCATCTCTGCTGTTATTTGGAAATTTTAAAGAAAAGTTTAGAAGAGGGCTGGCTGCATGTGAAGCTCCAGAGTCCTGTTCTCTCCCCAATACCTTAACTGCACCTCAGCATTAGTGGTGAAAACAAGCCTCCAGGTCTAAGAGCAGAGCATGGGTGCCTTGGGCTCTGTGTTCTGGGGGCTGCAAGGTCTCCTGTGGCAGCACGGCGAGAGCTGGAGCAGTTTTGGGTGCAGAGGAGGCTCCCTGTCTGAGGCAGTTTTGGGTGAAGAAGAAGCCCCTGTCTGATACAGTTTTGAGTGCAGAAGAAACCCCCTCTCTGATGCAGTTCTGGGTGCAGAGGAAGCTCCTTGTCTCTCTGATTCAAGCACCATCCTTTGTCTGGAGCCCAAGCGACTGAGCTCCTGCTGGGGTGATTAATCCCATTGACTTCACAGAAAGTTTTTGAGAGGGAGGTCTGCAGAATTTGTCCCATAATTAGTAAATCACTCTGTGCACTGCGTTCCCCTGAGCAGCTTCAAAGCGGGGGCTAATCAGGTATGACTGGGCAGCAGAACAAAAATGCCTGGGTTTGATTTCGGCTGTGTAATGGAGTGGAGCCTGCTCCCTCCTGCAGTCAGCATTTCCTGGTTTGTGCAGGAGGCCTGGAGAAGAGAGGGGAACTGGAGCTTCTTGAACACGAAACAGGCAGGCAAAGCTAGGAAGGCATTTAAAAAAAAACCTTCCCGAGCCAGAGACCTTTCCTGATCCCTTCATTCTTCTGCCCTCCCCACTGTGTTGCTCTGCCCACAGACCTCGTGTGTGACCCTCTGTCCTGGCAGCCTGAGCAGCCCTGATGGCTGGGGCTGCCTGCAGAGCTGCCCTTACCCCCTGTCTCTGTCTTCCTGCCTGAAAAGCTGAGGTGACCCTTGTAGCTGCAGAGCCATAAATCCAGGTTTGTACTTGGCCTGCTTGGAGCGTTCCTCCGATCCATGCCAGAGCAGAGATTCCTGCGTGGTGCACGGAGAAGTGGCCCTTAAAGTTATGCTTTCAAACCCAAATACTTGTGGGGATAATTGCTCTGAGGGTTTTTTTTCCCCCTGCATTTGGTTTATTCAGGTCTCTGTGACGCTGAGGCAAATGGAAGGAGATTGTGTAATTTTGTTTTCCGTGTGTTTTGAGAGTCTGCATTTTTTCTGAAGTGGTCGGTTCAGATAAAATTTTGATTACTATTGTGGGGTTACCTGAGGACTCATTCTCTCATGGAGGGAATTTTCTGCTACCATTTTATCAGCAATACTGTTAGGTGACACCAATAGTCATTTTTACCTTTACATTTTGCAGTATGGCTTAAAAATCTTGAAAAATCCAAATTGTCTTCATTCACCTTTCTGACTCTCTCAGCCTGAAATTGCTTTATCAGAGAAATAAATTCTTCAGTTCTCTTGTTAATAAAAAGAAATCTCAGAGCCAGGTATTTTGTACCCACAAAATGTATGTAAGTATTTTATAAGACAAAATTGTAAATAGTGGGGCTGCTAAAAAGGTCTTTGAATGTGCGTGTAAAAGTTTGCATGCAAGATCTTAAAAAGTCTGGTGTCAATGTGAGGTTATTAGGATTTTTAAATATCTTTTTTTTAAAGGTAGGATGTACTAACCCAGCTGTGCTGTCTCGTTCTGCTGGGAACATAAATGCATTTGTGACATTTTGGAAGCCCTAATGCTGTTGGTAATGCCACAGAACTAGAGGCTCCAAGCTCTCATGTTCTAGCTTGAGCCCACAAGATTGGTATAATTTCAAGATTATGAGAGGCTTTGGATGTGAGTGCCAAGATGCTGGAATTCTTGGAAACGTCTCCTGTTTAGAAATACTCAGCCATGATTTCCTAGAGTTGTTCTTTACAATGGGTTTTAAAAAAAGGATCATTACAAGGCACGTCAGTTTGACTGTCCCTTCCGACTTAAAGTGCTGCTGTTGTGCTTCTTTGGCCATCATTTTGTTCCTTTCATTAGTGCTCAGGATGGCAAGGTTCTGCCACTGGGATTTCTGTTGACAGAATAACAAGATGTTTTTAGTCAAATAGCTCAAATTGTTAACATTGGCATCTAAATCATCCTCATTAGGCTTGTAAGATTAACTCACTGAGACCAGTTTCTCTGGGTAACTGCTCCAGGTTGTTTTCAGACTGGAAGACAGCATTTTGTAGGTTGAAAATTGGTTTTCTTGTATCCATGAGGCAGACTGGCGACGTATTTCTTTTTGATCTAACTCTGCGGGTCATCAGAGATGAAATGTCACAGCAAGGTTATTCCCTAATTGATTATAGCATCAAAGCAGAGCTGTGGTGATAGGTAAAGAATAAACTCAGGGGCATGAGTGGTTTGTGAGGATGCAAAGTTTTAACTCTGCACACAACTGGGTGAGCTAAGGAAGCAGCTGGAAACCACCTGAGACAAACCAGGTGACCTTGAGCATGGCCTGTGATGGTTTTGCCTCATTCTTCATTATGAGAACTGGCAAATAAAGTTAATGAAATCAATGCAACAATAAGTAGAGCTGCCCCCGGGGGAGGGGAAGAACCAAATTGCTGCTACTAAACTGAACATTCCTGAGGAAATTAACTGCACATCAGTCTTCTGCATGACCCTTGAAATCCTCATGCTGCAAATGATCATTTCTGGGGACATACAGCTCCTGAAATGATGCTGCGGGCAGGAACCACAGTCACCTGAATGTGAGAAGGAGAGAAACAGTGGCTAAAGCAGCGATTCTTTGTTTTCTCTTAGTTAAAAAGGACTAGATTTGTTTCCCCATTAGGGAATTTGAGCGGTAGCTTGGAGATTTCCATGCCCCTTCTCTGCTGGGAAGCAGGGCAATGAGACATGAGGGGCATGATGCTGAAATCGTGAACCCTGTGCTGGGCTGAGAGCTGCTGAACTCTGCTGTGCTGCTGCCAGATGTGAGTAATGCCCAGATGTGCGTGATGGGGTATGAGGAGTGATGCCTTCTTTCTTGGAGAACAGGAAGGATGATACTGAGTGTTTGCACTTGGGCTGAGAAGCCTGTTGCTTAACCCTTTAGTTCCCAGCTCCGCTTCCTACTCACTGTTGTCAGTTCCTCCAAGGCTCCCGGTGTGGTGGGAATGCTGTGAGCTGCCCTGTCCATCCTCTGCAGGGCAGGAGTCCAGGGTCCCTCCTGGGAGCACAGGCAGCCAGGGGTGTGTATTCTGTAGCAGCTCTGGCCAGGTGGAACAACAGTGTGTGCTTTTCCAGCTGCAGGGTTGAACTGCATCCCAAAGGGTGGGAAATTTTGTCCGAGCAGCAGGAGTGTTTCAGGACACGCTGAACTGCCAGGCTGGGTCTGCTCTGAGCTGAGCTCCCCGCTCAAGAAGAGACTGGCTGCCGTGTGGAGAGGGAGGGACTTGAACTGTTAGAGTAAAGAACATCCAGAGAAGTTAAAGGTTGGATGTTTTTGGAGGAGAAAGCAAATGCTGCCTCCTGAGGTCATCCAAGCGTGATAAATCCACGCAGTTTTCTCAGAGAGATTTCTTACTTGGCTAATGCAGCAGGAGTTGAGCTGGGGATCTCTAGAGCTTGGGAAACGTGAGAGGGTATAGCTCAGAGTTAGTTCTGTGATGGACTCAGGCATGTTACAGATTGTTAGATGTGTCTTTGGTAGCCTGCAGAGGTTGTTGTTAGGAGCAGTAAACACACCTACTGCATAGGACAGGGCAGGTTGGAATGAAAATGCTGCTTCTGATTCTTAGGTTGGTTTTCAGATCCTTTAATTGTCTCATTGAACCAGGCTGCAGCTTGTTGGTTGATATTTCAGAAAGCTCAGATCAGTGGTGCTGGAATACTAGCATCAAGCTTAGCCAATGCTTTTAACTCTGTGTCCTGGCTTGCAGAAGAAAATTCATTGTTTTCTCGATGACAGATGGTACGTTTAAGGCCAGAACAAAAGAACCTGTTCCTAGCAGTCCTTAGTTGAGCAGTTTTATCCACAAAGTGTGGAGAAAAGTCACGAAAATAATTTTGGCCAGTAGTTGTTGATGCACTTCCTCTTAGTATTTCTGTAAAAAATAGTCTCAAGAGGGAACAGCTTTGTGCCCTCAGAATAAATTTTCTGCTAAAGGTTTGGTTTTGAGACGCATTTTAAAAACAGGCTTATAAAATGGAAGAAAGCCTCGTGTGAGTCTTTTGTATGGGAAGGCCTGTGCCTGGGAGCGACACACCTTGTCCCTGGGTTTGTGCTCCTTCCTCTGCATGACTGTGATGGACCCTCTGCTCTCTGTTTTCCAGGCAGAACCCAGATGTGCAGCTGCAGTTACAACAGAGACCACCTCACCACCACAGCCCAACTTCTTCCTTGACGTCCCTGGGATCTTTGACTTTGCTTCAGTCTCCGCCACCCTCCAGGCTGTCCCCTTCCCAGCACCAGCAACCTCTGACTCCCAGCCAGGCAGATCCTGGCATTCTGCCACGGACCCAGCAGCCTTTCTTGTCCAACCCAGTCCATCAGGGAGATCTGTACCGACTATGCCAGCCCTTCCTAGGCCCGCAGCAGCAGCAAGGCGACTCCTACTCCGTGATGCCCCGGGCCCAGCAGATCCCCTCCCCCTATCAGCAGATGCAAGTGGATCCTTTTGCCATCGTTTCCAGGGCCCAGCAAATGGTGGAAATCCTGTCGGAGGAGAACCGGTCCCTACGACAGGAGCTGGATGGGTGCTATGAGAAAGTGGCCCGGCTGCAGAAGGTGGGTGGTTTTGGAATTCAGGCACTCTCCTGTCTCTGGTCTCGTCCATAATTGAATCATTTAATCTGCAACTGTTGGATTCCTTGTTGAAGGGGTTGATTATGTACTTCAGAGTCTGTTGTATGCAGATTGATTAGTGTGTGCCCTGTGCCTTTGGGCATCAGCTTAACTTTGGCAGAAGATGGAATCAAACCTTCAGTTTTCTGCCAACAGTTCACTGACCGTGCTCAAAAGCACATCCCCCTCAGCTGCTGAAGAAGCTGACTGCTTGGCTTGCTTGGTTAGGTTAACACTTGCCCAGGATAGCAGCAGGCTTCATTTTCCCTAAGAGACTTCAGAGCTGCAGGAAGGGCCTGTTAGGGATGGCACGAGACCACAGTCACTCAAGGAGGCACAGGGGACATGGCTGCAAAACTGGTTGGCAGCACAGTGTGCAAGGCAAGTAGTGCTGCTATGGCTACACCAGAGACATTTGGGCTGCAGGACTGGGACTAACACTCCTTTTGTCCCTCTCTCAACACCACACAATTTCCATGAAAACTTAATGTCTTGATTTGGACCCGGCTATTTGCCACCTTTGGCTTTATGGAACAAGCAGAGTAAGCGATGCTAAGACATTTAAAAGAAAACACCCCAGTGAGGCCCATCATTAACGTGCATGTGTGGAGGTATTTTCATGCTGCCTCACAGAAATAACTCCTTGATGACCAGTGGTTTAAAGCTGTGCAGCAGGTCAGCTTTGCTTTTACCTTGCAGCTGTGGAAAGGCTGATGCTGCTTGGCAGCGTAGGACTTTGTGGGCCTTGCTTTGCCCTTTCCACTGAGCAGTGTTTGGGGCCAGTAAAATGTGTGGCTGCTTGTCTTTGAGCTCAGGTGACCAGTGTGGCTTTCCACACTCATTATTCCCCGTGTTACCTCTTACCAGGGACATATGTTCATTTGGTTGTATTTTTTTGAAAGGTTTCTGGCCAGGAAATACTTGAGAGAATTGTTTGACAGCTTCCTGATAATGACAGAAGGATACAAATGCACTTCCCTCCACCTCCCTGTTGATCACTTGCTGTAGACAGTGCTTATGGAGTTTGCTGTGGTGTGGATCCACACTTCCATAGCAAACCATGCCCAGCAAGGAGATTTAGGAATGAATCTCCTGCTCTGAATCATCAGAGAAGCTTTACACTGAAGGCTAAAAGGAAGGAGAAAGCATATTTTATTGCAAAATTATTCAGCCACTGATATTCTTTCTGTAGAGGGATTCATCACAGACCTGAGTCTTTCTTTTGCTTAATGTCTAAGTGTAGGTTTCCCTCAATAAAGAACACTTGAGACAAAGTAATCTCCTGTCTGAGAGTGAATGAAATTTGTTAGTGAAAAATAGTGAGTGCTTGTTTTCACTTCCACTGCAGCTGGAAACAGAAATTCAGCAAGTTTCAGAGGCGTACAAAAACCTGGAGAAATCATCCTCCAAGCGGGATGCCCTGGAAAAGGCCATGAGAAACAAACTGGAAGGAGAAATTCGTAGGCTTCATGATTTCAACAGAGATCTAAGAGGTAAACGAAGTAAAACTTCTGTTCCTCGATGCTGAGGGTTTTTGTTGTTATGCTTACTTGGCAGGACAGAGTTTTGCTGCAGAAGTCAGTGTCTGACACGACTGGAATATGGTGGGATAGTCAGGTGCATTCAGTAGTCAGAGATTTTAAGCACTTGCAGGGAGAATGGAAAAGACAGGTTTAGGAGAGGGCTGTAGCCTTTCATTTCCAGCCTGTTTCTCATTGACAAGAAGCATGTGATAAGCCAAATACCATAAACCAGATGCAAGGCTGGAATTCTCTCGTGTCTTATATCCTAGAGACAATTTGTACAATTTGTTCAGTTTACACAAATGGAAAGAGGCTTTGCTGGCTGCCTAATCCCACACCAGGCACGTTCACTTTATTTCCTGTCCAGTGACCCTTTTGCACTGACATACAAACTGCAGAGTGTCTGTTCTTCCTGAAGGTCTTGTCATTCCTTATCAATGTAGGCATCTGGTTTTTTGGATCTCCCTTCCTGTTCCAGAGTGAGATGTTATTAGTGTCTGGTTCTTGCTAAGAGGCTGAGGCAGCACCACGGCTGGCAGCAGAGTGGTGTTGAGTGGTATTTGACCTTACCAGGGGTACAAGTTTAAGCATTAGTTTGAAAGGTGGAAAACATCTGCAGTTTGAGATTTTTGAAGGTGCACAAGCAGTTGTTTAAACTGTAAGTTTAATTTTTTTAAGAAAGCCTTCTAATTGTCCTGCATGCCGTCAGCTCTCGCTGCCTCATGTCTCTTACTAAGACTCCCAGAAATTGTTTTGCATGCAGGAAGTAAAGCTATACATTTCCCAGTACTGTACACAAAGGCCTGCATTAAATAATCTTACTCATAATAAAACACAGCATAAACATTTCATTCTAATTTTCACAGACTGATACAAACTTCTAGCAGCTTGAAGCAGGAGAGCTGTTAAGCTGTTTCTAGGGTTTTACACTATTCCCTCAAGTCAGGTAATTGGACAACAGTGATTTAATCTTCTCTTAAGATTTAGTGGTGTATTATAAGAGAATCTTTTATTTGCATGGTGAGATTTATTTGTGTGGAAAAAATAAAGGTATAAATTGAAAAAATAAACTTCTGTGTTACAAATGTTTAAAATAATTTCTTTGGAACTTTAACCTCTTTTGTCTCCCTGAGTGTATTTCCTTAAGGACATAATTAGAAATGTTTCAAAAGTGAGTGCCAACTTCTGATAGGCTGTAGAATTAGGAGATCCATTCCCCCAGCATCAGGAATGCCCTGAGCAGATGTAACTTGGTGCTTGAGAGTTTTTAATTATTTAGTTTGCTTTTATTGAACGTTTTTGCAGAACGCATGGAGACAGCCAACAAGCAGCTGGCAGAGAAGGAGTTTGAGGGGTCTGAAGACAATCGGAAAACCATCTCTCAGCTCTTTGCACAAAGTGAGTTACACAGCCATTATGGGTCAGTGGAAAGCTCCAGTCACCCTGGGAAGGAGGACAGTGCAGCAGGTTAATTATCAGCACAGAAATCAGGGCAGTGGCAGTCCAAAACTGGCAGTGGAGAAAGGAGGAGGGATTCAAGAGTTCCTTTTCTGTCAGTATGTAAAGTTCATCTGATGGGATTTATGAGAGATTTGGGAGCAAAGGTAATTTGCAGTTAAACTGTAGAATTAGTTTAATTAATTTACCCCATAATTTACATATTTTATCCACCTGTTTTATTCCTTGAAAGCTTTGAAATGAAACCTTCCCAGGCTGACAGGAGTCCTGGTGATGAATTAAGGCCAGTGGGAGAGGAGCCTGGTAGGTCTCCTATCTTCTTCCTCTTTAGTTTGCCACTGCCCTATCCTGTTCAGCAAAAATATATAAAGGGTATGAACACTTCTGCAGTCTGCTGGGCTGGGTGAGGGTCAGGAATTCTGTCCACAGCAGTGGATTTATCACAAGGCAAACCAAAATGACGGGTGTGAAATGCTGCTTTTCCTTTGTTCTGTAACGTCTTGAGGCCGACGGCGCCGCGCCAACTTTCCTCTCATCCCACAGTGTGCTCCACCCTTCTGACAATGCTCACTTTTCTCCAATTGTATAAAAAGGTAGTGCAATAAAATTGCAAAACAGAGTTTTTCTGTGGTGTAATAGACACCGCAGCTACTCTGACAGAGGCTGGTGTCCCTCTCTTGTGTCATCTTAGCTTATTCCTTGTGGTTTGCATTGCAAGCAAATGGCTGTCAGGGAGTGAATTCCAAACTCCTGGTGGTAGTGGGAAGTCTGGGAGTTTAGTCTCTCCTTCTGTTTGGGTGGACACTGAAGTTCTTAGGTGCACCCAGAAAGGTGGGAAGGTCAAAGCTATGGGACCTCTCCTTTTGCATGAACATGGAAGCCACAGTGCTGCATTTCATCAGTCCCAGCATTTCTAGGGGTGCTGCAGGCACTTGCCAAGTGAAGCAGTTCTCCTTTGGAGAAAAGTCTGCAACAAAGCCTCCAAAAGCCTCTCTGCAAACATTTCCAGATTAACAAACAGCCTGGTAGCACTGACTGATACCTGCTGGCATAATGCCACCCTGTCTCATTGCAGCTCAGTCTGTGCAGTACAGTTTAGTGTGCTCACACTGTCAGCAACTCATTCCTGGGCGGAGGAGAAATGCTGGGAAAAGATGGGGAAAAAAAATAAGCAGGTGATGACATTTGTCCTTATGTCCTGGGCTGGCTCTGAGCTGCACTCAGGGTTTGCTCTGCAGAGCTCTGGGTGCTGTTGGTGGACAGGTTTGTTTTGCAACCTGTGTGTGGGCTGCGTTGATTCCCTGGCAGAAGGGAATTTTCAGCTACTCTGTGTTGCTAAAGCTTTGCTTCTGGCTTTTTGCTGGCAGAAGAAAGGGAGTAATTGTGGTCCTGTAAATATAGTTATGCACATGCTTGCACAAACGGGCCTGTGTACTCCATACGCAGTCTGTCCTAACACCCAGCACCTCGTTCCTGTTTTTCAAGCCTTCCACTCCTTGTCCTCATTCCTTTGTCGTGGGATATTGGTTTCTGGAATGCAGTTTCTCTGGTGTCATCAGTGCTGGGTGTAGATCACTCCAGGGAGTATTCTGTGGTTGTGTACCCAGCAAGTGGGTTAATGTTATCTTTGAGCTGGTTGGCTTGAGCTGGGAATGGCAACATACACAGAGGACATCAGCTCTGTGTTGTGGCTTTGCCTTACACCCTTGTGTGATAATTTCTCCAGTCTCCAATTATTTTTATCCTATCTATTCTTTTTTTTTTTTGGAGGCAGTGCCTTGTTCCTGCAACACTCAGCATTGCTGCTCCAACACAGCCCAGCTCTTCTGGAGAGCAGCAGAAAAGGATGAGTTGCTGTGTTTTGGGGTGGCAGGTCTACTCTGAGCAATGGCAGAACAGATGTGTGTGCCTCCCTTCTGGCCCAGGGAGTCATTTTTACAGGCAGTAGAGGAAGACTGAGGAGTTCTCACGGCTGACTTGTTTTCTGACTCCTCTGAAGATATTGCTGGGGGTTCCTCTGAGGAGGGACAGAACAGCCTTCCAGTTTGGGGGATCAGCGTGGAAAAAAGGAACACAAGTTGTTCAGGCACACAAGTCTACCATCTCTCTCCCCAGCCTGAGATATTGAAATCACTCAGTTTGTTTTCCACTGCTGAAAGCTCAGAGGTGAAGAGGTGCCAAGTTTCACTAACCATCTGCATAATCACAGCAAATTACCTGAGTAACTGTACTGAGTGATGCACCTTCTGTTCCTTCTCACTATCTTTGTGGCACGTTGTTGCTTGAAGGTACCATACTTGTTTTTCAGGGTTATAGGTCCTTCTCTTCCTTGAAAGCTGTGTCCTTTTATTTTCCATCTTAGCACTAGATTTGCATTCACTCTCTGGTGAGAAGTCCCAGTGCAATCCTTCCTTCACCCCTGGAGTGAAAGACTCCTGAAAACTGGGCAGAGACAAGGGCTGTGCATTGATAACTATCACTTTTTAATCCATAGACAAGGAAACACAGCGGGAAAAAGAGAAACTGGAAATAGAGCTGGCTGCTGCACGCTCCACCAACGAGGACCAGCGGAGACACATCGAGATCCGAGACCAGGCCTTGAACAACGCTCAGGCCAAGGTGGTGAAACTGGAAGAGGAGGTAAGGATGCTGGGAGAGAGGAATCAGGGTAGCTTGTGTTCTAGCAAAAGTGACTGTGAGAATGAGTTTGTCTCGTGGAAGTTATAAGGAAATCTGCTTTCTTCAAAGCTGTTTCTATCGGCTTAGCTTCGTGTTGACTAGCTAAACAGATAAGCCACAAATCTCTATTTCCTTGGAAGTGCTTTTGTCTAAGCAGACCTATTTTGTTTTCTTTCTGTTTCAATTTGTAAAAGTGGTCTGGAACTGAAGTCTCAGCCCTGGAAACCTCCTGAACTTGGCAGAAATTCATATCTGGATGGACTTTCAAGTAATATCAGATGAATGCAGCTTGTCCCCTTGCCAGGTGTGGGGACAGTGCAGATCATATGCAGTATGTGCCCAGCATTTGTAATAAGCTGGGCCTGACCTTAGTTGCTTTCTCTCCCTTTCCTCCCAAGAGGGGATAATGCATTTGAGCTGCTTAGCTGGGCAGCTTTCACAGCAGTTTCTTTTGTAGCCTTGTCCCTGCCACTCATGGCTCTCACCTCTCTGCCCTTCTGCGTCACGGTGTCCGTCCTTTCCTCCCGCCTGCCGCTCTCCTCTCAAAGGCCCCATTTCCCACTCCAGCCTCTGCTTCCTTTACTCCTACTCTTCCTCCGTGGAGAGTCTCGGGAGGAAATCTCCTGACCAAGCACACTTCCTCACTGCAGATTTGTTCTCCAATCCTGCCATCTCCCTGGCTACCAGCACTCAGCGTCACCCTCAGCTGGGCACTGTGCCTATGTCCACCTGAATTTTGCTGCCTTCAGAGAAATTCCTCAAACCCTCCCCTTGTCTTCTTTCAGTTCTCTCTCTCTCCAGGATCCCGTTGTGCCAACAGAGGAGGAATGATCAAATACAAAGTGAATATCCTCCTCTCCCAGGTACAGGTGTAGCTGCTTTCTGAGTTGTAGCTTGAGCTCTGGATTTGCCTCAATAGCCCTTCGCCTGAACCTTCCTGTGTCTCACCCTGGTGCCCTTCCTTTAATCTCTTCATGGAAGCCTTCCCTCAGTCCCTCTGGATCTCCCCTGGATCTGCTCTGCTCATTCAGGATGATGATGTGGGTTTACCTGCTGTCATAACCCTTTTTAGCCTGGCATGGCTGCCTTGCACTCACTCAGGGGACAGGGAGCATTAGGTTATTGGGTCATTTACATGTGACATGGTTCTCTTTGGCTCTCAAACTATTCTGTCATTGATTCTGCAATGTATTGGAGCTCTTTGGCTTTCATTCAAATTTCAGCACCTTATTTAAAAGTCTGATGTGTCACTAACTCCAAGTACATGGGACATCCTTGTGGTTTCCCTGGAAAATGCTTGGAATCGATGTGGATGAGGTGCTATGATCAGCTGGGCCAGCACACACAGCACTTGGCTGGGTTGAACCTCTGTGTAGGCACTAATTTTGGCTCACTCACAGTAAAGTTGAAGCCTTGAGGGGTAATAATAATTGTATGTTTTATTTTCAAAAGACTGCTTTTGTTTTACTAGAAGAATTGGGTTCAGTGCTGTGGCAAAGTATTTCTGCCTAGGTAGAATAGTGAAATAGGTAAGTAAGGCTGGGCTAAATTGCATGATGGCCTAAAAAACACACATAGACTGAAACAGGGTGAAATGATCTGCACGAGGGCTTGTGGTCACATGCATCCAACCTTTGCTCGAATCCCAGGGTGTGCAGGAAGTGCCACCCTTCCTGCTGTAGATAAATATGGAAGAGTCTCAGTGAGGGAGCAGGAATTAACTCTGCTTTTTCCTAGAGGTGAGAGAGAATAAGGGGAACTAAATGGTAAAGAGTCACTTTTGCAGGTTTCCCAAATCACTTTTTAATGAAATACTTAGGATTATAACGCATTTGTTGCCGCATTAGTGTTGAATTGTGGAAAGTTCTCAAATCCCCAGGCTGTTTGGTAACTCCAAAAGGCAGCCAAGGAGCTGCTGAGAGCTCAGGGCACCTTTAGAAGGGGCTGGTTCTCCAATTCTGAGTTAGTGGCATTCGGTGGCCAAGAGATATAGACAATTTGTGGATTATTTCTTTATTCCTGCCAGGTTAATCTGAGTGACTAGTCCCTGTAAGTGTCAGGAATTTCCAAACTGGTCCTGCACAAGAGGGTGGAGTTTCTTAGGCTCAGGTTTGGCAGCTACTCTGGCTCAGGGCCTGAGGGGGCATGCATATTTCAGTTGTTGCCTCCTGTAATGTAAGTTTCCAGCTTTTCCCCCCCACTTTCCATTTTGACTTCCTATTAAGCAGAGTAACCCTGCCTTGTAAGCACCAGATCCTTTATAAAAAGGAGTATTTCCATTCTAGGGAGAGCTGTAAGCCATATGTGACTGTAACTGAATTTAAATGTTGCACTGAAATTGGAGCTTTAGATCCTTTTCAAAATCCTTGGCTTGAATTGCCAGTCTGGACAAAACCACCCATCTGTAAAATGTAAACACTTGTCTACACCTGTGGAGCTTTGAGGGCTTTTATATATACTGGATTTTAGCATCCAAGAGAGTGAAAGGAGAGATGAAGGGATGCTAAACGTGATGGAGAAAGGAATGATCTTGGAGATACTGAAGTATAGTGTAAAGCAGCTGGAAGCAAAAGTAGGCATTCACAGAACGCTTCCCCTGTTAGCAGGGGTGAAATAGCTCTTCAAATTTAGAACAAGCTGCCATTAAAGTTTTTGATAGTGTGGGGTTTATTTCTGCAAAGTGCAAAATAGGGTGAGTGATCATAAATATTTAAAGCAAACTTAAATATGTCTACGAACAGAATTGCTAAGTATGTGTATGTTTTACATATAATATTTAAACTTTACTACTTCTCTACTCTCCTTAAAGATACACAGTTATTAACCCCTATTTTCACTTCTCTATTTTCACTTCTCTCTTTTTGTTCTTCCCTTTAGTAAATGTTCCACAGTTTTGCATAAATCAGCAGCTTACTAAAATTGTTTCTAGTGAAGTATTGGTCTGTGGTTTCTGAAATCAAAACTTCAGATTATTTTCATTACATGTAATACATTTGACATAAATTGAACATATTTGAGGTGGAATGTATGTTGGCTTGAAAACGTGTATCACAGTCAGAAACAGTTAGTGATAATAATATTTGGAGCTAAGGCGATGAAAAATTCTCATTTTGGAGCATGGATTGCTGTGAGAGTCTCAAGTGGGATGGCAGCAGGGTTGTGGCTGGTCACACGTGATTTAACCACATCTGCTCACATGCACCTTGAGAGCCTGGAGCAGATGGAGCAGTTAAACTGGGCTTTGCTGGGCCAGGGCCACAAATGCTGGGTTTGCAGAAAGGACCATCCTGACCCCCCTGGCACTGAGGAAATGCTGACTGACTGCCCGTCCTTACCAGGCTTGGAATGTTGCAGCAGGGAGTTTGATGCCAACTGCTGAGTGCAGAGGCTCCAAGTGCTACTGGTTTTACTCTTTTTTCCCCTCAAACTCGGTCATTTCTGCTTACCCAACTCAATTCATACCGTGGAAGACCACACTTCAACGTAAGAAAAGTTTGTGGGTTTTTTATAGTAGTGTAACTTGTACTCCTTTGCTCCACTGCTTTACAAACCACTTTTTTACTGAGTGCCTCAAGGAGACAGCTTTGAAGAATAGTGACAACCACCAGGAAGATAAAAATATCTGCTCTTTGCCATCCTGTCACACACACACATACCTTGCAGTGGGAGGAGGAGACAGACAACCAAACTGGGGGCTGAGGGAGGGGACAAGTTTGAATGAAATATCCTTTCTAAAATTGCTTGTGTTTAGAAGTTCTAAGATCCTTCAGCCATCAGAATTCCACATGGAGCAGATATCAGCTGAGATACTGTGCTCATTTCCCACTGTGCTATTGTGGAGGGGAAAAATGCTCTGTTTCTGATAACACTGAGGGTTCTGTCCGGGGGGAAATGGGAAAATGCATTTCCCGGTGACTTCTATTGTACTTTTTATGCTGTGCCTGAGACTTTCAGAACAGAGCTCTGGCTTGTAGGGAGGAGACCCAAAGGAGAGCTGTCTGCTTGATGCCTGGGCTGGTTTTTTCCAGTCACTTCCCCGGGTCTATAAAAAGATACTCCTGGTCTCCACAGCTTTGTTTCACATAGACTCTGAGAGCTACGTAATGCTCCTTTCAGGAAAGAGTTGCTTCTAAAGGGGACACTTTTTGGATGGCTTGTCACTCCTGGATGGATTGGGTGCAGAGGAGAGAAACCTCCCTGTTTTCCCTGGAACTGGTTCCCTCTAATGAGCTGCATTCCTGTGACAGAACTGCCTTTTTATTGCCATGTCACTGTCTCACATATTCTGCCTGTTAGTGATTTTCCAGAGGTGGCTTTGAGAGTTAGAACTTGATTTTAACACAAACAAACGGGGCGACGACATTGTGACATTCCCATGCCACTAACACTGTTCCCTAGCAAGGGGATAGTGTTACCAAATTGTTTCAGCAGGAATTCTTGCTGAGGCCACTGGCGCCTTGTTGGGCCCGAATTCAAACAAACTGAGGGTTCAAAGGCATCCTAGAGGAATATATTCCAACTGCAAGAGGGTGAGGTGATTTAAACGTGCTTACTGTCTCTCTCTTTTTTTTTTTTTTAACTACATTTCTGCCATAGCAGGCAAATTCTTGTGGGGAAGCACATTTTCAGCTGCATCTGAATGGATTCAGCTTTAGGATAAACCCAGAATGTTATGAAAACACCCTGAATATATTAAACAAAGGACGTTGAAGACATCAGAAATAGTGGGTGGGAGACAAGCAGATGCTGATGAGTGTTACCAATTTGCTGAAATAGGAGCTGTCCAAGATGAGGGTAGTGCCTGGGTTTGACAAAATGCCTGGGAGCGTTCTGAATCATTGCAGGAAGTCTTCTCTTCTTCCCCAGGGGGGAAAAAAAAAAATCTTTGCTGAGTAACGCATCTGGAAGCAATGAATCTCTTTCTAAAGAGGAGATCCTTCCCCCTCACCTGCTGTGTCCAGGGCTGTGCTTGTCCTGCACAGGCAGCTCCAGTTTGGAGGACGTTGCAGCCTCCCTTGTGCCTGGTGACCTGACTGAAAATTCCTCATTCCTGTGTGCCCTGCTCCCTTTCCATGAAACCTCTGGGCCCTCCTCAGAGCCTTCCTGCTGCAGGGACCTGGCATCCCTGAAAGGAATGGCGTGGTTTGTCCAAGCCTAAATAAATGGAGGAGCAGGATTTGTTTGGCTTTTAGGATGTTCATCTCCTTTCTGCTGGGAACTTGTAGGAATAATCAAATACCCCTGTTTCTGAGAGAAAAACTTTGTCTTTGGCCATTGATTTTAGACCATGCAAGGGCATGCCAAGGGAGGGGGGAGATGAAATGAAGATGGAAATACCTGATCAGGCAGCCAGGGAATCTTTCAGGGTTATTCCCTGCATTGCTTTGTTCTTTGTGCACTGGATTTCTGCAGAGCCCAGGCCAGTCCTGGTCATCTTTATTTTTCTTGTCCTCAGTCCTGTTGCAGAATTTATGTAAACTTTGTAGTAAATGGCAACTGGAGAGTGACTGCTCCTGTTTACATTGGTTTAGTTTGAAAATTTTGTTGATAAAATTATAGCCTGACCTCTGCTGCTTGGTTAGGACATTTTCCAAAGCAGTCAGGGATTGACCTGGAGATGATGAGGACATGATTAAAATTGTGCTGTAGGAAATGCTGGGAAGGGATCCAGTCATCCTGCAGTGCTGTGCTGTGCTTCCAGACATGCACTGAGGTTATGTGAGACCTTACATCGTAAATAGGTGTTATAACAGAGATCTTCTCATTAGCAAAATGCTCTGCATTTTCAGAGCACCCTTGGAGGCAAAGCAGTTACAATACATGATGTGAACATGAGCTTGCTTCTTAGTTAAATGCTGTACCATCAAAAGGAAAATTACTATCTTGTCAAATCTACTTAAAATTACACACCAAAGGGCGTGACTGCATCCTTGTAAAGCTTCAGGAATGAACTCTTATCTAGAGCACGTGTTCTCTGTGAGGCCTGATGCAGAGGAGAGAATTCCTGCGTCCTCTGGTGCCATCTCTGCCCTGGTAGATGTTGCTGTGGCCCTTGGCACTGAGCAGCCAGTTTTGGTTCTTTGCTGGGAGAGAGAGGGTGGGGAATCCATGGCAAATGACCAAGAACAAGCCTCAGCACGCTGCCTTTTTTCCTTCTTCCCATCTCAGTTATGTCTTCAGCACCCTGGCAATACTCAGGAAATTGTTTCCAATTCCAGTCTTAGGAAAGCAAAATCATACTCTCGATTTCTGGTAATGAAATCCTTCTGTGCTTGGAAGAATCATTCCTGATCCTCTTTACACTGAGAGCTCAGATCAAGTCAGAGAGATGAAAACCAAAAATTTATAAATTTAGATTTCCCTTCCACCACTTCTGAAGAATCCTGGTTCATAGAAAGGTAAATTTTTCTCACAAATACTTGCAGTAGCAGAGCTGGAACTGAATGAGAGTGCCAGAATATGCAGTCAGTTAACTGAGGGCAGCAAGTGCATGAAATGAAACTGTCTTATAGATAAAGGATAGTTCTGACAAAAGACATTGGGAAAGTTGAGCTGTCTGGAACGCATCCCTGCCTTTAAAGCTTACTGAACACCTGGGTTCCAACAACCTGAAAATTGTTTGAGGAATTCGTGGACTAATTCTGGTTTTAAGCTGTTAAAAAGAATACACACACCAGCCCTAAATCTTCCAACATTCCTCATTCTCCCTGATGCTGGAAGACGAAGTGCATCTTGTGAAGGGAGAAAAAAAATGTTGTCTTTCTGCAAAGCCACTGAACAAGCTGTGCCTGTACGTTGGGTCTGGTGCCCGAGTCAGGCGTGTGCAGGCAGTGCTGGCAGGTTGGGCAACAGCTTGTGTTGCAACTTTTCACCTGCAGGTTTGGCTGATGGGAGCACGTTCAAAGTGAGTGTTTCAGTGGAATTTCTGTGTCCTAATTCAGCTTTTTTGGCTGGGCTCTTGGTATTCTTTGAATGCGGGCCAGAACGTTAATCCACACATTTGCATACTCAGGTTTGTTAATTGTGAAACTGTAAAATGTTGTCGGTGGCTGCTTCTGCAGGATTTTGCCTGTGTGTTCAAAATCTCAGAAATTTGAATGCTTTGTAGTAGGTAATAAGAGACCATATATCCATCACCTCATCCTTAAATTCTTTTGTAAAGAAGAGAGAGGGAGGAGAGCTGGTTTTGAAGAGATTATTTTTCAGCTCGATGCATGATATTTCACTGCTAGTGAGTTTATCAGGTTGTTCCTCGCTCCTGTCCAGGTCAAAACCCAAGATACTGAGTGCTCTCCGTGTCTGGGTTCTGCTGCTGAGCCTGTAGTTTATCCTTTTGGCTACTTTGAGCTGCTGTTAATCTAAGTTTAAAACTGGCTCATTAATCCACACTTTAGTGGAGTCTGAGAAACCTTAAATTGGTGTTACCAAGCACTATGGTATGGAATAAAAAGATTTATTAAGTATTATTTATTGATTTTCTGCAGAGCAGCAGTGGATATTAAGTTACATTAAAATGTTCTCATCCCTCCCATTCCAAACAAGCTTGAAATCTTGAGCAATCAAAGAATAAAAATACCTTTCTACTGTACACACACTGGTGGGAAGTCCTTTGGCTGGATTGCTCACTGTTTATTGTAACCTCTATTATAAAATTCTTGTTTGGGGAAAATCCTCTAGGGCAGCAACATTCACGCTGTGAGATTAGATGCCTGCTGACTTTATGGAGAGAAGAAATGGATACTATGTCTGGGATTAATAGTGTTTGCAGATTTTTCTCTCCCTGTTCTTCTCATTGCCTGAAGGAACAGGAGTGAGAAAAGGGAAAACTTTTTAAGAAACACATGATAAGACCTTTTTGGAACAAAGGTGGATGTAAGAAGAGCTCATGTTGTTCAGATCAAAGCATCCTGTGTCTGCTGAAACGGAGAGCAGATTCCTAGGGAGCACTGTCAGAATGGGGCCAGCGAGCACTGATACTTTCCCAGAATACTTTCCGCTTCCAAGAAGGACTTCCTGAGCCAAAAGTGGTGCCTTTTGTCTTTAATATCCCTCAGTGGACTTTTCTTCCATGAAGTTGTAGAGCAGCTCTTTGAACTCACATAAGGGAGTCTGTGTTTTGCATTGTGGTGCTTCTCTAGAACTTTGGCTCTGGCTGTTGGGAAAAGTTGCCTTCTTCCTGCTATTTTTGTATTTCAGGGTTTATGACAATCAGAGCTACAAAAGCAGTGCCCCAGATTTGTTGCACAGGGCCAGCTAATTGCAGTTGTTAATCTTTTCCTTAACAGAAAATAATGCCCACAGGTGTGCAGTATTCCCTAGATTTGAATAGAGCTGGGCCCTGGGTATGTTTGATTCTTTTTTAAAATTTTAATCCATATTTTAGTTTGGTTTTTTTCTGCCTAAACTGTGGATTAACCTTGCTAAGACAGTTACTGGGGGCTCAGCATGGTAGTTTTTGTTGCTCCTTGTGAGGCAGGGTGGCAGCTGGGTTTGCAGGATGAACGATGGAGGAGGATGGAAGGGCAGTGGCAGGAACAGAGCAGGAAGAATGTCCAGACTGCTGGGATAAACCTGGATAAACCTGGCATGGGGAGAGCCTGGGCCATGGCTGGTGTGTGCTTTGATCTTATTATTTTATTGTGATGGGACTGCAGTAGGATCCTACAAATTTTGCTTCAGTTTCTGCTTAACCTTGTAAAAATGCTGCCAGCAATTTTCAATATTGCACTGAGAGTGTTCCCAACTTGTGGGCCAGCTCTAAACACTGCTGCAGTTACCTTGGAAACGTGTGTCAAGTCACTCAAACACTATTTCAGTCCCTGGTGCCCTTTCTAGTCCATTGCTGCTCTCAGACATTTGCAACAGATAATTTCCTCTGTTTCCCCATTGTTACCATGGGGTCACTGAGGACAAAAAATACAAATACACCCAGCAGGAAAGCAGAGATGGGACAGAGCTGTGACATCCTGAATGTCCAGTCCAGAGCAGGAGGCCAGGCCCACTGACAGCAGTCATGAATCCTGGAATGGTTTGGGGTTGGAAGGGACTTTAAAGATCATCCAGTTCCAACCCTCTGCTGCAGGGACACCTTCCTCTATCCCAGGGTGCTCCAAGCCCCATCCAGCCTGGCTGTGGACACTTCCAGGGATGGGGCAGCCACAGCTTCTCTGGGAAACCTGTGCCAGGGCCTCACAGCCCTCACAGAATTTGTCCCAATATCCCCTCCAAGCCTGCCCTTTGTCAGTGTGAAGCCATTCCCCTGTGTCCTGTCAACCCAGGCCCTTGCAATTAGTCTCTCTCCCTCTTTCTTGTGGGCTCCCTTCAGGTGCTGGAAGTCACCTGGACATCATCTTGCTGGCTGGTGGCAAAACCCGAAGTTCACTCGCTCATTCTCATTATTTATGTTGCCTTTCCTCCCTTTGTTTCAGCTGAAGAAGAAGCAGGTCTATGTTGAGAAGGTGGAGAAGATGCAGCAGGCCTTGGTTCAGCTGCAGGCAGCGTGTGAGAAGAGGGAGCAGCTGGAGCACAGGCTGCGCACCCGGCTGGAGAGGGAGCTGGAATCTCTCCGCATGCAGCAGGTACCCCTGCCCCTGGGATGCCGGGGGGATTGCACCCTGCACCACACAGAAGAGAAAGGCAGTGGTTTTTTTATCTCATATTGTTAAAAAACTTCTTTTTCACTAGTTACAGTCATGCATTTCCTGACCATTGTATTGTTTTTACCCGATTTAATTCTGTTTCAACCAGAGGATTTAGGCAAGGAGCAATAGGGGACCCATCCTGTGACAAGATGCAGAAATAACCTCATAGCTAATGCTGGTTTATCTCTAAATAACATGGTTATATTATTTGAAATTATTTTTAAAATCTTGTTCACGGTTTGGGATTTTATAAAAAATTCATTAACAACTGGTCTGAAAAGAGGCCCTGCCAAAAGCTTTTGCATTTAAAAAAAGCACACACGACTAAACCAGCAAAGCCAATTCTATAAATGCAGCTGATGGAAATGGATGGGAGTTTCACATAGATTATATTGCAATTATATTATGAGTCTTTTTCAGTGAAAAGAATGAATGAGAAGTAGGTTGTGCAGGTGTGTTAAGAATTGCATTTACTTCAGCCTATGTCAAATACAGGTGAACTGTCAGGTGTCTAATTTTTACTGGAAATAGGATGCAGGCCTGTGTTCTAAATCACATTTAGTTTCAGGTTACTTTTATCCTCTAACTTCCATCTCTGCATAGGAATAGATATTTAAATGTTGGGGTTTTGCAATGGTTTTAGTAGGAGTTACAGTAATTTGATAAACTTTTCTGTTACACCTTTGGAAGATCAGGTACTCTAAACCTCACACTGAGCCTGAGTCAACACAACAAATTGCTTCCTTGTCATGGTTGAAAATTCTGAGCTCAGCAAAAAATAACCCCATTTCTATTCTTTTAAGCCATTTATTTTATTTTTTAAGTCGAATGTTTTGCCAATCCCACATGAGACTTCCACATAAAACTGCAATTTTTATCCATTGAACTATTATCTGAGCAAATCTCCACACTCCCTTACTTTGAAAGGGACCTGCCTGCCTTCCAAATCTTGCTGTAGAACTGAAGTATTTCAATCCCCAGCTATACACTGATCATATAAATTTAATAACCAAATGCTTTAAAAATATTTGGGATGTATTAGTTGTGAAGGGATGATACTAGTCAGTGCCTTGCTGAACACTTGGGGGTCAGCCTGTGTTACTTCAGGCATTGTGGAAGGGCTGTGCACAGCACACCTGTGTAGCACAGTCAGGCTCTGGGATGCATATTTGGGGCTTTGCACATGGAAAAAAGGCTTTGGGAGGAGTATTTTCCATCCCAGGCATTTTCTTGTCAGCCTGCCCAACACAGCATAAAGCCACTGCGTTTCCCTCTGGGGGGTTCTTGTGTCCAACCAGTGACAAAAAGCAAACCAGCCAACCCTGAGCCTTACAGCTGCATCCTGAGGCTTCTATTTCTGTTTGGTTTGGTTTTTTTCCTCTTGGGAATCAGCGTCAGGGCACATCTCAGGCTGCCAACGTCTCCGAGTACAACGCCACGGCGCTCATGGAGCTCCTGCGCGAGAAGGAGGAGAGGATCCTTGCTCTGGAAGCTGACATGACCAAGTGGGAACAGAAATACCTGGAGGAAAGCGTGATGAGACAGTTTGCTTTGGATGCAGCTGCGACTGTGGCTGCTCAGAGGTAAATGGGACTTTTCACAGTGCTGGGATTATTTTCTTTTTCCAGTTGAATGTCATATTTCCCACCCAGGAATGTTGTCATGCCACCCTCCCATGATCACTCACCCTGTGGTCTGAACAGCTCCTCAGACCTCTGCAAGCAAGTGGAGCTTGGCTGCTCTTCCTGGGAGCTGTGCAATTGCCAACAATTAGAAACGTTTTTCCAGAGGAAGATTCCTCCACATGCAGGAGCCATTTTCCAGACTAGAATTGTTCTGAGCCATTCCTAGAAGCTGTTGATTCAAAGGAGAAGAGGCTTGGGGGGTTTTTTATTTTAAAAACAGGAATCAGTCCTTGCTGAAGTCATGTGAGATGGGGTGAGCTTGGTGATTCACATCATTCACCCTGAATGGCTTCCTTGTTCTCCAGAATGTTTTTGCAAATTACTTTGTGGTATTGTCTGGTTACTAACCAGAAGCATCTACTAGGAAATTCTGCTCAAAACATTCTGCTGTGTATGGAGAGCACTGCTTGTGGGGGTGGGAAGGGTGTCTGAAATTTGGTAACAAGCTCCCATTCCAAGACAACTGTACAGAAACTCTTCTTATGGCTGTAAATAGGCCCGAGTGCCTCAGCTGGTTGGTAAACAAGAGCTGCTACTGGAGTGCAGCTCCTTAGCATGAGGCCTTCCTTGCATATAATTGCACTGCTCACTAGTTTATGGTTCTGGACAGCAGATTTTATTGTAGATTGTTTCATGAGCCAGATCCAGATAGGGATGTTATCACAACTGGCTTCCCAGCTTGTAAAATCACACTGGGATTACAGGGGTGAAGTTGCAGATCTGCTGTGTTAGCGTTTAAAGACTTATCTTATCTTGCTCCAGGAGCAAGCTGTTATTTTAGGGTATTGATGCTTCTTGTGCACTGTTTTCCACCTCCCCAGAGATTCCCTAAAGGCTCCTGCTGCTGCTTGTGTTTAAAGGCCATGTTACATTTTCAGCGTGGGCTGATAAGTTGGGGCCTGGTCGATTGTTTATCATGGAGTGGGAGGGGATGTGTTAGGCCTGCTCAGGTTTCATTAAAAGAACAAGAATGTTGTCCAGTCAGGAAAGAGCCTCTGCTTTTCCATTTCCATCTAGATTCCACTAATTCCAGTGGCAACCTCATCTACACTGTGCAGATTTCTTTCCCTTTTCTTTAACAGTGAAAACTGGCATCCCTTGGGAAGCTGAGGTTGCAGGAAGAGCCCAGGCAGGAACTGGGTCGGGTTTCTTTAGTGAATGATCTTCTCATGCCGTTCCACATTCACCAGCAGAATGAAATACTCATTATTTGGTTAGTGGACTGACCAGCTATCACAGTGTTAACGTTAGGCACTATATGGAATCAGTCTGAAACTCCTTTCACCCTATTCCAAATTTTTTGGACCAAGCTGCTTAGGATCTCTTGAGAAACTTCCATGCCTCGTTCCCTTTGATATTCACATCCCCTGTATGATACTGTTGGAAGAGGAAGGGAAAAAACTTTTAATCTGAAGTTGAAGAAAAGTGCCTGGTGTTCCTTTCCCCTCCCTGTGTCCTTGGATTTGCCTCGTTGATCAGTTTAGAGTAGTGCAGTGACTCAGTTGAGATGAGGGACTGGCCTGAGATGGACAGGAGGTTGATGTTGTAATGATCTGCATGTTTTTGCAGTCCTTTTTCACTAGGACACAAATGAAGTTGGGAGTTGGATTTTTGGAAGACACTGAGCCAGCTTAAACTCAAAAACAAAAAAGTGGATATTCTTGTTTGTTACATCTGAGCAGTATTTTTGTGCTGCAGGGGAGAAAGCAGCAAACTTAGCAGGTCCTTCATGTGCTGTCCTGCTTGTTCCCAGGGACACGACGGTGATCAGCCACTCGCCCAACCCCAGCTATGACACCTCACTGGAGGCTCGCATCCAGAAGGAGGAGGAGGAGATCCTGCTGGCCAACAGGAGATGTCTGGACATGGAGGGAAGGTAAAGTGCAGTTTGGTCCTATCTGGCTTCTTTGGGACAGGGATTTTAAATTAATTGCCTGGGTAGACGCCTCAGAACCAGAAATTCTTGTGTCTTCACCAGCAGCAGCAATGTCAGACGCTCATTTGGCCAAGGAAGTATCTACATAGCAATCCAAAACCTGTCTTGATACTGAGGGCTAATGCAAAAAAGTCTTGTCTTAGATTTTTTGCATCTAGCTTGTTCCTGTTCTTTCTTCAGGGCGTCTTCATCAGACCCCAGGCTCCAGCCACCCTTTGACAGGCTCACAGAGCTGTTTTCACTGGGGTTAGGCCCAGTGCAGTCTCCCCAGAGTGTGTTAATTCTTTCTGTTGGTCTCATGTCCTGCCCATAACTCTCAGGTTTGTCTCAGGGCTCCTTTCATGGCTGTTCAGAGCAGTTTCCAGAAGCCAGAGGTGGGTGGGTGTATCAGTGCACTCTCTCACTTGATCTGCTCTGTGGGCCAGAGAGCAGCCAGTGCCCAGGACAATCTCCTGGCATCCTCCCTCCACCTCCCCAAATGCCTAAGGGAGCTGTAGTCACAGCCATGAGGACGCTGAGGCCTCAGTCCAGGGAGACAGGAGGCACTTAAACTGTCCTTTTTTCCTTCCCCCAAAGGATTAAGACCCTGCACGCTCAGATCATCGAGAAGGATGCCATGATCAAAGTGCTGCAGCAGCGCTCCCGCAAGGAGCCCGGCAAGACGGAGCAGCTCTCCTCCATGAGACCTGCCAAGTCCCTCATGTCCATCTCCAATGCTGGCTCGGGCTTGCTGTCCCACTCCTCAACGCTGAGCAGCACCCCCATCCTGGAGGAGAAGAGGGAGGACAAGAGCTGGAAGGGCAGCCTGGGTAATTTCCAAATACCGGTGGCATTTCTGATATTTCTGATGCAGGAGCCACTGCTTGGAGGGGAAGCGGGAGCAGCAGAGGAGGGTGTGTTGGACAGACAGACAGACCAGCTGGCCTGGCCTGCAGTAAAGCTGGCTGCAAGATGGGACACATTTGGAATAGCTGCTTATTTTAATCACTTCTGGGAAATAATGACTTCTGATACTCAGGCTCTGCCATTAAATATATAAGCCTTTATTCCCACTTTGGCACCTGACTTGAGGGATGCCTGGGATACAGTTTTCAGGGTTCCCAAGCACTTGCTTTTTCAGCTGGGTGTTACAGCTGGCTGAAGGTGTAAAGTCTTGAATTGGAGCAGAGATCCTAATCAGGATTTCTATCCTGTAGTGTTGTGCCTGCACCAACACGACTCCTGTCTGGAATGGCTCAACAGCATTGTTCTGAGAAATGGAGTTGTAAAAAAGCAAATCTCAGATGACTTTTTTTTTTCCTGGGAGAAGTTAGACCCAAAACTGAGAGTAAAAACCCCTGAAATGTAAATGAGAACCTGTTGCAGATGATCTCAGAGCATGCAGATTAGTGCCCACCTGCAAGCAGCTGCGTGGGGACACTGCTGTTCCTCGGGTACTTCAGCACCCAGGAGTGGAAGGTGCTGTGGAAAGGCAAACCAGCGCTGCCTCTTGAGGGAGGGAGCCCTTTCCAGGTCCTGGAGCGAGCAGTGCAGAGTGGTGCAGAGCTGGTATCAGTTAGTTTTGTGTGATGGTGACATTTCCTTCCCTTTTCCCTCACAGGTGTTCTGCTGGGAACAGAGTATCGCTCCGAATCCATCCCCTCCACCCCCTCTCCTGTCCTTCCCTCCACGCCGTTGCTGTCGGCCCACTCGAAGACAGGCAGCAGAGACTGCAGCACCCAGACAGACCGGGGCAGTGAGCAGGGCAAAGCTGCTCCTTCCCCTGCAGCTCCCACCCCAGCACGACTCCCCAGCACCAACCTGACCTACAGTGCAGAGAAAACAGGTAACAGAGCTCAGCTGCTGTCCCAGGGGGGACCCTGCCACCCACTCCCCATCTGTGGGGCAGCCCTGATGTCCCTATCTCCATCCAGGCAAACTGGGATTAGTTTTTGTGAGGACAAGTGGATTTCAGGGACAAGTGTCATGGTGTTTTGAGTGGTCTCAAATGCTCTGAAGGAAAAAAAACCAGCTTGAAGAGTGGTAGCATAAGTGTGGGCACACTGGGCAGGGAGGTGCAGCAAGATTTGACAATTGAGAACAGGGAGATGCAAATCCCTGGGCAGTCTCTGAGTCAGTGTCTACTGTGAAGTCAGTTGTGAGTAGGATGTGGGATTTAAACACATGAAAATGGGCTGTTCAAACTGGCCATTGCATTGAGTGGGCATCCAAAGCCAGGTGGACTCGGAGAAGGGGAGGGAGGAGAAGGAAAGGGGAACTATCCCAGTGAAGCTGTCTTGGTACCATCCCAGTCACAGGATCAGCTTCAGCCTTGGAGGTCCAGCTGACAGTGACTGTCACAGGAGCTGAATTTGCTTCCCACAGAGCTCCCAGCTGGCAAGAGCTGCTCGTTTTCCAGCCCACTCTGCCAAATCAATGCAGATTACACAACCTTGCCTCTTCTCCTTACAGACACATTACAGTGCTGTTGTTCTGTAAGGCAGAGAGTGTTTGGCTGGGCCCTGCCTCCTGCCCATGCTGTGCTGTTTAATGGGTGTCGAGGGAGAACAGGTCTGCTGGTGAAAATCTACCCTGACTGCATTAGTTTAAATGCAGTCACTCCAGTGTTGTGTGGATTTGTGTATAAGTGGGAGGTACCCAAAGGGAATTTGATAAAACAGCCTTATTTGTCTGGCTGCATACGTGGGAATTGAATTTTTAAAAACGAAATAAGTTACTAGCTGTCTTTGGCCAGTGACACGAGATGAGTTAAAATGTTAATGTCATATTTCTAACCCCACTGAAGTTACACCTTTAATTGTCTGTCTCTTGTTTTTCCTCATCACATAGATGGGCCACTCTTCCACTCCAGCACTCTTGAAAGAAAAGCCCCTGTTCAGACTGTGGGGCAGGACCTCCCAGATGGAGAGATGGTAGAATACCTCATCTGAAAGGCTGTACCAGGATCTGAGCTGGGATAACAGTAGCAAGAAATTTTTAAAAGACGTTTTTACTGGGAAAAAAAAAATGTAGTACCTGAGTAATAAAAGAACACTCAGCTGTTTGCTCTTGTATATTATGTCTCAGAAGTTTGGACAGGTTAATTTATAATTTGTTCTAAATTATAAAAAACCCGTAACACTTGTTCTTTGAAAGTTTCCCCCTTTATATTTTTTAAGTACTGGATCTGGTAACATCTGAAGAAAAATACTAGAACTTAGGTGCACTACATCTGATATTTCATTTCAGTGTTTTTAAAGTCTCTTAAGCAGAAGTACCTGCTCTCACAGGTGCTGGTTACATGTCTAGCTTGAATGTAGTAAGGTGAGCTTAATGGCCTTAAAATGATCAGAACCAGGGACATTGTTGTGAGCATCACTTAATGGTTTTAAAGTACAGGTGTTCTGGGAAGCTTTTATAAATCTGAGCTGTGATCAAGGGAGATTTCCCTTTCACTTCCTCTTCCCTCTCAGTGTAAGAACTCAAAATAGGTATTTCATGTTCATAGGCTGAAAAGATTTCCATTTTCAGTGTGGTAACATTTTTTTTGTACTTCCCAAATTTCTTTCTTTATTATCTCTATATTAAAACAAGTGACTCCGGTGATTAATGTCGCATTTCATATTTGTAGTTCCTTTTGCAAGATTTGCCACACTTTTATACTTAAGTACTTTTTCAATAATTTGTACAGTGGATAGTAAATAATATATTGCATTCGTGTTTTACATAAATTAATAAGGAGAATTTACAGGCCCAGCCCTGATCTGTTAGATCAGATTTCTGACATGGTAATTCCATTGGCTTTAGTGAAACTGCTCCAAATTTACCATAGTTCAGGTGGGAAGCCCTGTTGTTTTTCAGAGTTAGCAGCTTAATCTCCTGCATCTGTGGAGATCTTCCTCTGCAGCAGACTTGTCTATATTTCAAATGCCCTTCAACTTTGTGTGTCCCTCCTGCCTGGAGAGACGGGGCTCTTTTTCGTGCAGCAAAGCCTCAGAGGTAGAGCTCTAAAGAGAAGCTCCATGCAAAGGTTCAGATGGCAGATTCTCTCCTTCCAAAAGAGTTCTTCAGTTCATCTGAGTGGAGAGGGCAGCTTAAAGAAAGTCCCAGAGGCATTACAGAAGAAAGTTATGTATTTAAGTCATGAGGTTCACTTCCAGGTTTTTGGGAACTAGCACAGATGCAGCAGTGCTTTGGTTACAGAAACTACAAGGAGAGATTAAGACCAATAGAAGTACGTGAGTTATTTTTTGTTACTGTCTTTGCATTTTATTAAAACACTTCAATATTAATTTCTGTTAAAAACTACTCTTTTTTTTACTTGAATGTTAAAATATTTAATTAGCCAGTGGTTACACACTGGCAACCTGGCTACTTCCAGCTTTCTGTGCAGCATTAGAGTAGTAAAATTTTCATTTCGGATCGTTTCACCCCAGAAATAAGGAAATCCAGCAATCAATTGGCACAGAGTTAGTGAGTGTCTTTCATTCCTGTTTGCCACTACTGCTGTGGTGTTCAGCTGAAATGGCCTTACCAGACCAACAGGGATCACAGGAGTTCCACGGTGGGAGGGGAGAGGAGGTGCCTCTCTCTGCACAGGTGGTGCCTAAAGGCCAGCCCTGCCTTTTCCTTCTGATGATAATCACTTAAAACCCAAGGAGAACACTTCCCATCGTTCCTAGCAGATTTCAGGGTTCTTCAGGCCACGTTCCCAGTCCTGCAGAAGGCAGAGATGGCAAAGTGTGGGGTAGGAGATGCCCTGGGTCACTGCAGCCTGGCCAGGCACAAACCCCCTCCAGCAGCCCAACTCCAGGCTCTGCCTGGCTCTGCCTGGCCCTGCCACATGGGACAAACATCTTCCCAGGCAGTTCCAGACCTCCCTTCCCTCTGAACCGATCCCCACTCCTTTCCAGGCACACTGTCCACAGCCGCTTCATTCTCATCCCTGAGAATCTCTTGCTCGTATTTCTCTTGGCTTAATTCCATCCCATTTTATGAAGTAATGCCCACCCTGGATGATTTGAAGTGATTTCTCTTCTTCCTCCACAGTTGTTGAAAATGCAGCTTTTCTCATTAGCTCAAGGTGTCCATCTTTTTGCCATTTCAGCATAAATATCGATATTATATTTTGTGGGTTTGGCTTAAAATGAACAACAAGGGAAATCAGATGCCATTGAGTGTCTGTGTGGGGGGGGGAGAAATGTTTGAATGCTTTTCTCTTCTTTTAGAGTCAGGAAAAGTTATATTCCATCTTTACCAATACTTCTCAGCAGCTGGAAAGAAGTTTTACAACTGTAGGGCTCTAAAGAAACAGTTACTTGATTCACATTAATTCTAAAATGTCTGGGAAAATGTGGATCTTTTTCAGATAAAACCTCTTTCAGGAAACTGTTTTTCCCCAATGAGTAGTGGCTGCTTAGGTGAAAATAATTGGTTTATCCGCCCTGCAGCTCACTGTTTTCAAATGGAGTGCCACTGTAATTTATTTTTACAAATCAAAAAGGACATCATAGCTTTCTGTGAATAAAATACAGCAACTATCTCCTCCAGATGGAAGCCAGGCTGTCTCTGACAGTCTGAACCATCAGGATTGCAGGAGCCTTGGCAGTTCCTTGCCCATGGAAGTAATTTTGGAAGAAGATGGTGCAGTTTTACATTGCTTAGGTCAGGCTCTTTGCCCGATTTTGTAATTCCGATTTCTTCCAAAAAAGGAAAAATCCCAGAAAATTTGCTGTGGAAATCAGAGGTCATTTTCCTGTGCTGACAAACTAGGAGCCATCAGGAATGTATTCTTCCCCTGGAGCTTCCTCAGAGCCACCCTGATGTGAATGTAAACGAGCTGCTTGCTTTGAGGAAGATGTGTACTATAGTCTTCAGTCTCTGTACAGATTGTGATTTTGTTTTTAAAACAGAAACTGCTTTAAGGAGACAAACTGCACACCTAGTTCCTTTGCCTTCTGTAGAGCTTATTTCTAGTAGAAAGTGGTTTTTAACAATGATTGCAACGACCTTTGCAAACCAAAATTTTAGACTAAGAGTTTTTCTTAAACTCGGCTATTAGAAGCAGAATTGTAGCTTTTATAAAGAAAGCCACATATTCTTCTTTGTAGAGCAAAACAAGAAAATGAAGTTTAGTTATTTTTCCTCTTTTCCTTTCACGGCTTACAGAACGGCCAAACTCCCAAGTCCTTCCCTTGGGCAGTTCCTCTGAGGTTTGACTGCTCGGGGAACTGCCTGAGATCCAGAGATTTTTGTTCCACCTGGCCCAACGTTGATATTAAATTAAACAGCTCCTACCTGGCAGCCCCTGGGGGGTCTGGAGCAGGGCTTTCGTGCCCGAGGGGGTGTGCGAGGTGCTCCTCAGGAGGCTGCAGGGGCACGCTGAGGTCACCAAGTGTGGTGGGGCTGAAGTTCTGCCCGTGTGGTCTGTGCTGAAACGCTGAGCGTTGCCTTCGCTTCGGTTTTTGGGGCTGCCCGAGCCGGGGGCGCTTGCAGAGTTTGAGGCCAGACCCGTTTCCAAGGACACCTCCTGCTCTGGGAGCCCCCGGCGGGGCCAGCAGCGCGTGGGACACCCGTGTGACACCCATGTGACACCTGTGTGACACCCGTGTGACATGTGTGACACCTGTGTGACACCTGTGTGACACCTGTGTGACACCTGTGTGACATGTGTGACACCCGTGTGACACCTGTGTGATGTGTGTGACACCCGTGTGACATCTGTGTGACACCTGTGTGACATGTGTGACACCTGTGTGACATGTGTGACACCCGTGTGACACCCGTGTGACACCCTGTGTGACACCTGTGACATCTGTGACACCTGTGTGACACCTGTGTGACACCTGTGTGACATGTGTGACACCCGTGTGACATCTGTGTGATACCTGTGTTACACCCATGTGACACCCGTGTGACACCCGTGTGACACCAGTGTGACA
>VZRQ01000971.1:294351-313455 GCA_013397975.1 Machaerirhynchus nigripectus | reverse complement strand
CCCCGATCCCCCCGCTCCCGACGCGGGGCTTGGCGAGCGACAAGCAGGACGAGCCCCCAGCCCCGGCAGCAGCTCCCGCGTCTCGCAGGGGAGCAGCGTGCCTGGAGAAAAATAATCAAGTCACCCACTTTATCCCCAGCTGCCTGGAAAAGGCTTTTCCCCTTGTATCCAACGTCTCTCTAAGTGCGGAGCGAGTGGCCAGGCAAGGAAGACTTTGCAGGCTGGGGATGCCAGTGTGGGCTGTGCCCAGGGCGCCCCGGATTTGGCCAACCCCACTCGCTGGGTGCTCCCCGTGGGGCTGTGAGGGACAGGGACCAGCTGGGTCCTGCTGTGGAAGTTACTGGAGCAGCTTCAAGCCGGGGAACTGAAAATACCATCTGTCCCTGGCTGTCCCCGGCGACGGGTGCAGTAAATGGCAATTATTGTGTTAAAGGGAGAGTGCTCCCAGCCCCCGGGGCCGCTCACTGCAGCTGCCGGGCAGGTAATAGGGCAGATATTGCCGTTTTCTCTGGTCAAACATAATCACAGCCGACTTCAGCCTCAGCGATGGGAGATCACTGGGGAAAAACAAGAGTCACTTTCCAGCTGTGTTTCTTCCTCCTCACACTTAGGCACTGCTGCTCCCTAATTTCCGTCTCCACGTCCTGCAGGTTCCTGGGCTGCTGGCGGAGCTGGCAGCCAGGCAGGGGCAGCCAGGCAGGGGCATCAAGGCCCTCGATTTGCTCTGTCTGCTGCCTCCTGCCTCCAGCCAAGGACCAGGCTTGGCTCATCCCACAGTCCTGGCTCATCCCACAGTCCTGACTCATCCTGCAGCCCCATCCCATCCCACTGCCCACCCTCCTCCTTCAGTTTCAACAACTTTTCCACAAATACAGGTTCAGATTTTTTGAAGAAGGTGCCCAGGTTCTTTCTGCCCGCCAGGGGCAGCCCTTCTTTTCATCCCCATGAGAGCCATTCATCACCCAGCGAGGCCGGACACAACCACCAGGTACTTCCCCCTCCGAACAGGGGCTGCTCATTCCCCCTGCCTCAGGAACAGGATGACCTGCTGGCGTGCTGGACACCAAACAGCTTTCCCAGCAGCTTTGCAGGGCTGCTTTTCCCTGGTGAGACATTTGCCCAGGGCTGGAGTTGACTCAGCACCAGGGATTAGGAGCTGCAGAGGGCAGCAAGCAGAAAATAACGAATCATGATAGAAAATGATAAATCCCTGCAATAATAAATAATGCAGTGAGAGGTAATTAATTATCTCCATTTATGCTGGGCTGCCTGGTTATTGATTTAGATGAGTTCCCAGCCTAGGCAGCCCTGACTCCTTCAGGATTTCATCTGTGTTGTTCCACCTGCCCTCTGTCAAAGCCGCTCTGCTGCAGGTCCGTGCTGGACTTGCATCTCCTGGACCAGGCACTGGTCCTGTGCTTCCCTGCCATGGACTGTCCCGTGCCTGTGCTGCTCACTCAGGTGTCTTTCAGCACAGGTGTGGACAGAGGTGTTGGGATCAGGCTGTAGGGACAGGAGAATAACCCCCAAGTGAACCGGGTGAACACGGGGCGGACGTGGCTGCATCCCAGCCCTTGCTGGAGCACTGATGTCAGAGGCACCAGATGGCTCCCTTTCTGCCCGATTTAATGGTCCCTAATGAGGTCACTTCTATAAAAGAGTTAATTATTTCCTGGGAGCCATTTGCTAACGTAATTAAGTCTCTTTCATGCCTGGTTTTAGCGACTGGCTGAGAGCAGGGCTGGTGTGAAAGGCAAAGCAAGGGGCGACCACTCCAGCAGTCCCCACTGCCTTGTGCTGCTGCACCCAAAACAGGAGCTTTTCAGTTTCTCTTTCCCAGGAATGGGCCAGCAGCTCCTGCACCCTGGGCTGGTTTTTCATCCTACTGCCCCCCAGAAGCACCAGAAAGGCCATTCCAGGGGTGCACCGTGTGTAATGTCATTTGTAAGTGCAAAAGGTGGGGTTTGATGACTTGTTGTGTCTGGTGTCTCAGAGGTGATGGAGCCTGGAGGAGTTTCTTCACCCCTCCTTTCTTAGGAGCTCAGCACAGATGGCACTCTGGGTGTTTTTATTGAAATAAATAGGGAAGGGCTGTGCCCCCAGAGGCCATCCTGCTGCTTTTCCCAAACCTGAGGGTGAAACACAACCACGAGCATCTGCCAGGGCAGCGCAGCCACAGGAGCAACAGCTCCAGCCCTTCCCGCACTGCTGCAGCCTTAATTAAAAAACAAACTCTCTGACACCGTAAAAATTTAAAACTTAAATGCCTTTAACGTCCATCTGCAGGTCTTCTGGCAAGGCTGGGGAGGCAGAGTGGCTGCCACTCCCCACTGGGCCTCAAGAGGCTCCATGTCCCCACACAGGCTCCTGGGTCCTGCTGCTGGCACCTGACGTTGTCCCCTTGTGGGGTGGCATTTGGGGAGTAACAAGTGCTAGGTCTGGCCCTGCTCTCTTTCAGGGGTCACAGTGATGGGGACAGCCAGCAATCCCACAAGGGAACTCTTCCTCTCCCTTTCCTGGCTCTTAGGGCCCTGGTCAGCACAGCGGGAGCTGGGGCAGCTGATCCCTGCTCTGCAAGGGGAAAGATTCAGAACATGACAGTGCTGCTTCCCTGCCAGGCCACCACTGAATTATTTAATCTCTTCTGAAAAATCTGCCCGGTGCCTGGTGTGCAGGGAAACTCCCCAGGCTCTGCCTGGAACCTCCTTTTCTCTCCTTTTCCAGGGGTTTTTGCTCCTTCTGCTGTTGCTGCCCCTGGAGAAGGCGGTGCCATTCACCTGTCCAGCATCAGCCTGCCCCCCTCCCAGGTGTGCTGCTGTTCCTGGGTGATTATTCCTGTTAATTGCTTCCTTCAGACCAGAGGCCAGACGCAAAGCTGGCAGCTTGGAGCGCTGCTTGGCTTTTGCCCTCACATCTGCAGCCCCTGGCCTCGGAGAATCCTCTTGGAGGCTCTCGGTGCTGCTGGCAGGAGGACAAACAGCAGTGCTGCAAAGGCACCGTGCCACCAGCGCGCCCAGCCCTGGCTGTGTTCCAAAGTCTTTCCCTTCCCGGTGCTTTTCTGGATGTCTGGGCGCAGGGATGTGCTGGTCAGAGCAGAGGATGCAGGAGCAGAGGCCGTGGCTGGGTACCAAACCCCATCTGGGGCGGGGTGCTCTGCCCAAGCTGGGCCCAGCCACCAGTCCACACCTGCTGGCTCTGGGTTCTGCACCCGGGTGAGGAGTGGGTCCTGCAGGGTGGTTCTGGGCACCGAGGGGAGCAGTTCCACTGGGGCCTGAGCAATCTCAGCATAGCTGTGAAAACAGGGCCATTAAACCACAGACGTGAGGGGGTTGCCTCTCCCTCTGAATCAGTTCACAGAGAGTTTATCAGTGGTGCTGATCACCCCGGGGTGACAGGCTGTCCTGGGCAGGGCTCTCTTTTCCTCCACTGTAAGGTGCCCAGAAGAGGAGGCTTTCCCAAGCACCAGCTCCTGTTCCTTCAGGAATTCCTCTGCCTCTCCCTGGGTTTCCAGCCTCCAGCCACTTCTGGGCACGGTTGTTCAGCTGGGTCCCACCGCCGAGCAGAGCTGACTTTGCCTTCTACTCACTTAGGTATAAATAATCTTTTACTATATTAATTACTTTGCACAGAAGGATAAGACATAAATTATAACCCGATGGTTGTAATTGCATGTTCTTAGCACGTGTGCTTCGTTACTAATTATCCCCCTTCTCCCAGGCAGATTAAAAAGCAGAAGCCTTGGATCGTGGCTGCCAGGGAATAAGGCTGCTGAGGGAGGAGAGGGAGCCCCTTCTTGCCACCAAAGGGCTGTGAAATACTGCCACAAATACAAATACAGCCCCTTCCCTCCCCAAATTAAATTAGCTGGAGGTGGTGCCTGCAGCTTTCCTGTGGGACAGCGATGCCCGTGGCAGCCCTGACACCTTCCTCCCATCCCATGCCTCCCATCCCGCCTCCTTCCACTCACAGCACAGCTTCTCTTGGGTTTATATCAAAAAGAAAACCGGATTCAAAGCTTTTTTTACTTATTCCTGCTAGGCCTGTGGCTTTCCAGCAGGTGTCCTTTGGGGCAGGGTGAGTGGTCATTGGCTCTGCAGAGCCTGCAGTGAAGAAAGAGGCAAGAAAAGGTCATTGTTGTGGCTATGAGTGACCCACAGCACTGGACGTGCACAGACCTGCCATCTACCCTCGGGCCACTCCAGGAATGGAATAACCAAATGCTGCTCCTCACACCCCCAGCCTGGGTAACAGCACTGGACATCCCCTCCAGTTCCCTGGTCACCATCACCCCGGTGGCACCAGAGACTTGGGGTACCCCAGAGGTGGCCTCGGGCTGTGTATCCACTTCCAGACTTGAAACTCCGGAGTTTCCAGGGCCAGACTGTTTTTTCTGCTTATGGAAAGTGTCTGGCATGTCATGAGAGGACACATTTGTACCTGCAGTGGGCAGCCTGTCCTGGCTGAGGGACCTGGAGTAATGCTGGAGAGCTCCCTGAGGCCACAGTGGGTTTACTCTGCTACAAAATAAATCAGCATCTCATCCTCAGGGCCATGTCTCACAGCCTCCCTCAGCAATCCTGCAAGCAATCTTCTCTTGCTAGGAGAGCTCAGCTCTGCACAGCCCAAAGCCTTCCCCCCACCCCAGCTTAGGCTCCAGCTTTTTCGTTCTAGGCTGGCTGCCTTCCAGCCCAAATAACACCTGGGAGCTTTTTTTGACAAATTTCCAACCTCAAGGCTCTGGAAGTCCCAAGCTCTGTTTGGTGATGGCGTTCAGAGGGCAGCAGCTCTTGGCCGTGCTCTCAGCATGGAGTGAGGACCACACTCAGCCCTGGGTTTAGGGTGCCCACTGGGGTCCCCCTAAGGATTAGGCTGAGACCAGAGATTTTCAGGGTCCCCCCAGGGTTCCACGAGCATTGTGGGGATGGAAGGGAGGGAGCAGCCTGAGGAGTCAGGGCGGTGTTCCTCCCGAAGCCGCGCTCGCCGCAGCGCACGCCCGAGCCTCTCTCCGGGGGCTCTCCAACACCCAGCCCAGATCCCGCTGTAAAAATAGTTGCAAGTGTTAATTGCAGGCACTGATGGTTCAGCGAGCTGCTGCTGAAACCTCAGCTGAACCTGGGAAGGAGCAGATAAAGCACGATCCTTTTCACAGCTTGTGGAAAAGCTCGGATTCTTTGGAATAGGCGGGAGAGCAGGGAGCGTGTCGGTTCTGTTCTTTCTGTGTCAGGAATACAGAGTATTTGCAAGGTTATCTGTCTCTGAATGGCAAATTTCCTCTCCTCTCATAACTCCTTTATTGCTATCAGCTTTCCTTGACAGAGTTTATTTTTAAGGATGTACTCCATCATTTATCAAACTTATCACAGAGATACTTGGACTTTCTGTGCGAGGTGTGAGAGGCTTTGCCAGCCTCGCCGAGGAGCTGCCCTTGTCAGGGCGGGTGCTCCTCCATCCCTCCTCACTGCAGTCCCTGCTCTACTACAGCCCAGAGAGATCAGCATTTATTATTAGTCAGCCCAAGAAAACGTTCCAGCAGCTCACAGGATCACCCCTCTGTGTTAACAGCACATCCCTGCTCTGCCTGAGCCTGGTGTAGGAAGCTGCAGGATTTTTTTTCCCTCTTTCATCTGAATTTCTGCAGGGAGGAGGAGCAGGGGAGCAGCCCCAGCCCCAGCTCTTTGCCCTGCATGTGAGAAATGTTGCTGCAAGTGGGCTTAAAGGTGATTACGTTTTATACTGCAGATTTTAAGGTGTGAGTAGAACACACACATAAAGATGTGTTTTTGTTGTGCCGCCGTGTTTTCACAGGCAAAATGCTGCAGGTGAAGCTGAGGAGATGAAATGAGTCCCTCCATCCCGGGGGCAGCTCCCCAGGGGAAAACACTGGTTTAGCAGTTGGGATGAGGGTGTGCAGAGCCAGGAACAGGGATGTTCATCCTCCTCCTTCAGTCACGAAGGGAACAGAACTCCCCCAGCCATCGGGGTGGTCACCAATGCCACAGGTGCCACCTGGGGTGCTCGGTGATCCCTTCAGACTGGACTTGGGAGGTGTCTCTGTCTGAGTTCCACCAAGCACATGGTTGCTGTTTCAAATAATTACACCTTGAATTAAAGTAGCTCCTGAGCTGCCTGAAAAGCTTCATCTTCAGTGCCTCAGCCTCTCAGCAGGGAGAAGCTGCGCAGGTTGGAGCCAAGACAGGGCCCAGGAGATGGACATCCCATGGGCAGGGGCTCTGCCTGGCTCCCAGCCCTGTGGGATGTTGGTGCCATTGCTATCACAGATATAAGCTGGCTGCGGCCAGTTTGGGGGATTTCAGAGTTTTCTGGGGATTTCTGATCTTTTTCTCGTATTTTGGTTCTGGCAACCCCATCCACCCCTCCCTCCCGTGCTGCTGCCAGAGGCCATACCCAGCACGCCATCCCTTTTGTGTCGTAAATGGAAGAGCATCAGCAAATGCCTAATTTGCTGTTTTGCATATGCATCAAAAAAAAAAGGCATCATTTGTTGTGGTTGACAAAATTCTCTTTCCACCTTTTTTTTTTTTTTTAATTTGCTGGTATTTGAGGAGAAAACAAGGTAAACAGCGAGTGGTGTCCTGAACCAATGACAAACAGCTCCCAGGCAGCAACGCTGCCGTGCTGCCGTGGCTCTGCAATAATAATAATAATAAAAGAGAAAGACATTAGTGTACCTGGATTCATTACAAGTTCAGTAAAAGCCTTCAGGAGGAGAAGAAGCTTCGTCATTTAACGTGCAGAACTGCCTAAGAAGGGAAGTTAATCAACCCATGAGTGATTTATGCTCACTGAAGGTATCTTGTCAAGACGAGCCCAAATTTTATGTGGCTCTCTCCTCTCGAGAGGAACAGGATATATGTTTGCCACAGGCTGGTAATATAACAAAGCAACTTTTTTTCCTTGGAAATTGCAGACGAGGTGATTTTTTGCTGGCCTCCAGGCTGGCTTTGGTGATGTCCCACCCCCACGGACACCCGAGGAGCTGCGGGGGCCGGCCCTTGTGTCTCGCTGCCCTTGGGCTGAGAGCTCCCTGCCCGGGATGCCTCTGGGGCTCTGCGTGCTCCAGTTTGGAATATTTCGGCTCCATTCCCCATCTCCACCCCTGCTGTGCCTCTGGCCGTGTCCTCGCCTCCCTTCTGCACGTGGCTCTGGCTCTCATGGCTGTGCCAGAGACCTGTCCCCGGTGTCTGCTTCCCACCCCCGCCTGCCAGTGCTCGCTCCTGCGCCAGTGCCGGGCTGGGGGACACGTCCTGGGGCCGGGGAGATCAGCCCCAGCACGGATCCCCACCCACAGCAAGCCTCCCGTCCACTCCTGTTCGCTTTGGGGTGCTGAAGGACAGCAAATAATCGTTCCCTGCTGCTCCAGCCTCCAGCGTGTGTCTTCATTTCCTATAATTATGTGGCCATTCTGATTGATTTATTTATTTTAAAATCTCAGCAGCAGCAGCAGCAGCAAGCAAGGGGGCATGGCTGGGATGGCTGCCCAGGCTGCTGTGGGAAGGTCTGGGCATTTAATAACCCCTTCATAATGAGGATCTGGTAAATAAGAGCCTTTCAAGCCCCTCAGTCTCAGGCAAGTGGCAATGGGAGCTCCTGCTTATCTGCCTCTCTACCACAGGGAGCTTCACAGAAGGGTTCTGGAGGTGAGACCAGAGCTTTCCCCTGCCAGGCTTCCACCCTCCAAGTATTATCAGAGACTCATAGAATAGTTTGGGTTGGAAAGGGCCTTAAAGCTCTTTTCATTCCAACCCCATGTCATGAGCAGGGACATCTTCCACTATCCCAGTTTCCTCCAAGCCCCGTCCAACCTGATCCATCCACGACCTGGATGTGCTGGCCTCAGTTCAGTGCCTCTCTGGCACAGCTCTGGTGTTAGCTGCATTCACGAGGAGCACTGGGCCACGCTTTTCAGGAGCAATGGGACGAAGCTGCTGCTGGGGAGCAGCCCCCCCTCACCCACAGCCTCCCAGCTCCTCACCACCTCTGGCCTGCAGTCCCCTCCCTCCTCGGAGCTGGGATAGCTGCTCAGGATAACTCCCCTAAGCACAGCAGATGTTCTGGACCCTTCAGCAGCTCTGTGGTTTGATGTGGTGCTCGAGAGGCTCCGTCATTGCTGCAGCCCTTGCTGCAGCAGCAGCTCAGGGTGCAAAGCCAGCGGCTTTCCCTGGGCTCTGCTGCTCACCCCTCTCGCAGAGCCCCTTATAATTCGTCCATTGTGCGGGCAGGATTTCTCAGGAGCGAGTTCCATCAAGCTGCGTGCGAGGGTTAATTAATTTTTAATGTTAACAACCTTTCCTTTGTGTCACATGGCGAGTCCTGGAGGGGCGGCGAGCCCACCTCCCCGCGGCTCTGCGCTCTCAGCAGTGATGTGTGTGAGCAGAATTTCCTCTGCTTTATGGCTCTGCCCTGTAATCGAGAGAAAGTGACATTTTCCGTGGCACAATGTGGGTTAGGCTTTCGTTCTGATGATGCTGCCTTTGCCAGTGGATTTTTTTCCCAGTGGCATATGGCACGCACTGTTACATCTGCTCCCATTTCCAAGTGATCCTTTACCCTTTGTTGAATTTTTACAAATGCTATCAGTCTAAATAATCCAGGAGGCTGCTATGGCAACAAAACGAGAACGCTGCTGCTCTCTCTTCCCTTTATTTCCCCCCCTTTTTTAAATCCTGGAGTACAAGGGAGGAGGATGTTGGCTGTGTCCTTCAGCAGTGTGGATGCCTTGGGATGGGGTTTGGGTCCCAGTCAAACCCCACCACCCATCCCATGTCTGCTGGCATTGTCCTGCCTGCAGGAAAGAGCAGGGAGAAACACACAGATGATCTCTTTATATGGGCTGTGTCGTGCATGGGGATGAAGCTCTCCAAGGAAAACACCATAAATCCCACAGCTGTTCCTCGTGGGGGAAGCTCCCCAAGGCCATTTCCCCCACCCCATGGCCGTGGTGGAGGGTGCAAGGTCTTGCACACAAGTGTCAGCATCAGCACGGCAGAAATTCACCTCAATTAACTTAACGAGCCGGGCACAAATGGGTGGTGGATCGCTCACAAGGGGGAGCTGGGCCTACTCCTAGAGAAGACACAAATAATTTGGGAAATTGGTAGCAGATAAACACATCCTTGGGCCAGCTGGGATGAGGAAGGCCAGTGCACTGGGACCTGCTGCTCTCACCTGGGTTTTGTCCCTTGCAGGGAGAAGCTGGTTTGGGGCAGCACAGGCAGAGCTGGTTTTGGGGTGTCCCCAAGGGGCTCCCACCCTCGGCTGCCGTGGTCTCATCCCACACCCATCCCCATGAGTCCTCGGGCAGGGATCTCCCTCTGTCCCAGCCACACTGCCAGGACTCACCCCTGTGTTTCTGGCTGACTCTCCCTGTGTGTGAGGTGTGGGGGTGGGACACGGGGAGCCTGAGGACGGGCGCTTGAGCTCTGCTGGTGATGGCTTGGAACGAGATTTGTCAGCAAACTGTTCCTGATTCCCGGTGCTCCCAGGCACCAGCTGCCCCTCAGCACTGCCAGCCCTGGCCAGCAGCTGGGGTGGCTCCAGGCCAGTGGCTCCTCCTGAGAACCCGTGGCTGCCCCTGGATCCCTGGAAGTGTCCAAGGCCAAGCTGGATGGGGCTTGGAGCAACCTGGTCCAGTGGAAGCTGTCCCTGCCCATGGCAGGGCTTGGGACTGGATGAGCTTTAAGGTCCCTCCCAACCCAAACCATTCCATAACTCTGTGATTTGTCCTCTCCCTGCAGCTCCAGCACGGCCCTGACGACCTGCAGGAGGATGGATGTGCAAGGGGTTTGTGATCTCCTGCTGTCGGGCATGAAATGTTTCTGATCTTCTTCTGCTGCTGCTCGGGAGAGCTCTCAGCCATAAGAAACCTGTCAGACGTCTCTGGTACAAAGGTACTAAGTTAATAAAATTTGTCCATAAAATCAGACAAAAGGCACTGCAGTTTTATTAAGATTTAAACTGTGCAGTCTGTTTTATTACCGTCCTTTATAAATTATCCACCCAAACCTCTGTCCTATAAAGACAGCACGGATCCAGATTTACTGCATTCCAAAGACAGTGAATTTCCTGGTGTGCTGAAGGGAATGGCTGCCCCTGGATCCCTGCAAGTGTCCAAGGCCAGTTTGGACTGGGCTTGGAACAACCTGGGATAGTGGAAGGTGTCCCTGCCTCTGGCAGGGGTTGGAATGAGAAGATCTTTCAGGTCCTTCCCAGCACAAACCATATCTAAGATCCTTTTCAGAGGAGGTTCCTCCAGGAGCTGGGTTGCAATGTGCCTCTGGGAGATGTTCCTGGCCACTTCTCTCCAAGGGATCAAAGACAGGCTTAAAACCAACCCAAAACCTCCAGACAACACTTAAGGCCATTGTAAAGATGTACAGAACCCTGACATATGACCTTAGCAGGCTCTGAGTGCTTTAAATGCTGTTTTTCCCTCTCTTTGGGGAAGAGAAAAGCCGGTGTCGTGTCAGATCCCAGTCTTGCATGGCTTGCAGGTGCTGTAAGTATTTTACAACCTGCTGCAGCGATGCTGGAGGAGATTTTGCATATCCTGACCCCTTCCCACGTGCCAGCCTGCCCAGACACCAAACACACAATGTGGCCAGAGCCACTCCTGGGGCTGCCGGCCACCAAAAACGAGGGGCAGCACTAAAACCTGCCCAGGTTTTAGCAGATGTCAGAGCAGCAGCTTTTCTTCCCAGGCCAGGGGAGCAGCTGCACAGGGCTGGGGCAGAGGAGGAATGATCCCCCCTGCTTCCCCCCCAGCCTGCCTCCAAGCAGTTTTCAGCTGGGGCCTTGGGAATAAAAGAGTCACCTTGGAAATAGCAACGCGAGCTGGGTTTATCTTTAAAAGCAGATGTCTTTTAATAGATTGGCAATTTCTTCTCCATTAATATCTCAACCACAGCGCTGTCTGGGGAAGGGGTTGTGTGTTTTACACCTGCTTTTGTAAAATCATACAATTATAGAATGATAGAATCACAGGAGTGTAAGGGGCCTTAAAGCCCATCTTGTTCCAACCCTGAGCATATTCCACCAGAGCAGGTTGCTCCAAGCCCTGTCCAACCTAGACCAGTCAGAGTCTGGGAGAAATCTGTCACTGAGATATGTTAATGAAACCTCATTATATGGGGCATCATTAATTCCCCTCCTCATCCTCATAACATCCAATCCTGGGTGCAATCTCCTGTGAGCAGGAGTGGGTGAAATCTCAGGGTATTTAATGGAAAACAGCTACTCTCTGGGCAGCAGAAAATAGGTTTCAGGCTCAAGATAGCCACGTGTGGAGGTATGTGTAGATGTATATAAAATAGAGATTTTTTTCTTGCCTTGGATGAGTTCCAGGCCCCACTCTACTGATTCATCACCCTCAGAGCACTGAGCGGCTCCGACTGCCACACACGGATATGATCTTCCCAGAACGGACAGCAATTCATCACTTTTGTCATCAAAAAGCAGTTTTTCTTGAAGATTGCAGTGCAATCTAATCTCAGGCCTTCTCCCCTCCTACAAGGTGCACCTGATGGATGTAGAGGTGACAGCAGAGCTCCTGGCTGGATTGAGCTTTTGCAATCATCTCCCTGCAGGGGTGTTTTGTTGGTGGGATTTGGGGTGACCTCACACTCGGTGTGAGCTGGCAGGGACAGGGTGGGGGTCCTCCCTCCCCCGTGACACCCAGAGGGGTGTTAGAAGGGGTTTGGAAAAAACCCATGGCTCTCCCAAAAGCCTCCTGAGGGTTTTTTTTATCGATGCTTCTTCGGGGCTTCAGTCCCAAAGCTCTGCTGTGGGCACAGAAAACAGGCGTCAGTGCTCAGATCCAAAATTCCCCAAGCTGGGGAGACGTGGGGTGGAGCCCTGTCTGATTTCCTCCATCCAAATCCTGCCTCCTTCTGCCACACTTTCACTCGCTGCCATATCCAAAAATAGAGCTGTCCTACTGTGAACTTTTGCATAAAATGATGGAAGAAATTGCTTGTCATATGCAGGAGCTGGGCTGATAACACCGGTTCCCTACAAGGACAACAGGGATTGAGCTCTCGCAGCCTGATGCAAGCACTGAGTCATCCTCCAGCCTCTGGAGCAGCTGGGGATCCCAGTTCACCACTTGCCTGTTCCCCCAGCAGCAAGCAGGGAAATTCCTCAAGTAAACAGGGATTTGAGCTGCTGCACCATCACATGGGGTGGCATCCCATGTCACTGCCAATAATGTGAGAAAAAAAGCCATAAATGCCATCCCAGAGATGCAGCACAGCTCAGGAGATGTGGCTGGAAAACAGAAACCGACTAGGAAAACAGTGATAACTATAAAGAATATTTGTTTTTCTGAATAATCCCATTTCTTTCATTGAGGCTTGGAGGTTTTTATTTATTTTATAAATAAATTTATTTATTGCCTCCGATTTCCCCATTCCTTAAAAAGCAGAAAGGGCAGGGAAGTGGTTCCTGCCACAGCAGTTCAGAGGAAGAAATTTACTGAAGGAATTTTTCAAAGGGAAAAATACAAAAGGATTGATTTTCTTTAAAAAAAAAAAAAAGAGCCCAGCAGTAAAAAGTAACCATAAATCAAGCAGCTTTCTAAGAAGGTTATTTTAACAACATTTGACATCAGTAAGGGTGAGCTGTTCTGTAAAAATGGATGTCTGTGTTGTCACAACAGCTCGAGGAGGGGAGGATGGGGCTGAGGGCAGCCTGGGTGTTTTGGGAAAATAGGGACACTTTGCCTGCCAGAGACGATGGAACAATTTCTTGGGGAAAGGCTAATGAGGACAAACACGTTTATCAGTGTTATATCCTCGGTGTCTTGAGGACCTGCCCATATTTCAGCTGGATTTCTGAGCCTGTGCAAAACCCAGCTGATGGAGGAGAGCAGAAGGAAAGCCCCTGTGGATTTGTGCTGGGAAAAGGATGGAGAAGGGCTCCTGGAGCATGGAATGGGACAGAGGGAGCTCTGCCAGCTCTTGTGCCGGGCCATTTCTGACCAGGTGAACCTGAGCCGTGGCCGTCTGAAAAGCAAATTTCCAACGTGCCCAGCCGCTCTGTGGTGTGCAAGGATCACCTGAACAGTGCACAGGGAAAGGAGAGGCTTTGCCCTGGGTCGGGTGGGGGCTCTGGGAGCTGGGCTGGGCCGGGCAGAGCAGCTTCCCCAGCCGGGAGAGATGCCCACGCCGCAGCCGCGCTGCTGCTCTCTCCCTGCAGACATCTCATCTCCGGGAGCTGCCTGACTCCAGGGCATTTTTAAAGTGTCATTTATTTAAATTTTGCAGTTTAATCTAACGCCCCTGCTGCGGGGCTGATGTGCCTGTAGAGAGAAAATGCAATTCTGGCTTAAAAATAGCATCCTGGTGAAGAGTTTCATTTCGGGTCCGTTTTTCACGCGCGCTTCTGGGAGAGGCCTCGCTTAATCCGTCCCAGGGTGGAAGCGGGGTTGGAGCTCTGCAAACAGGGATGTGCTACAATTAATAACACCTTGTAGCTGGCTGTGCCTGCCTGCACGGGCTCCTCGTCACAGTAAGGATCTGCTCGTAGATAAGACGGGGAGTTTATAAAGCAGCATAATTAATAACCTGCTCCGTGATTGCCTACCCATCCTCGCTGCCACGGCGCCACAGGCCCAAACAAGTGACAATCACCAGAGAAGATGACACAGAAATACAGCCCCAGCTCTGCTCCAGGCAGCACTAATGTCTTTTTAGAAGTCATTTGGCTGTTAGGAGTGATTGGGAAGGGCTCCACACCCCCTGGAGCAGCAATGCTTGTCCTCCAGACCTGTTTTCTGTGAGGTGCAGTCACCTGCTTGATTCCCGTGCTGGAGCAGGACCAGGGCTGATGGATGGATGCCGTGCTCCGTGTGTCAGGAAGTGACACTACAGATGAGTTATCCCTAATTTTGAGCCCAGTTTAGCAGCTTGTTTCAGTCAATCCCCCTCCAGTTTCTAGCAGGAAACCAAAATGGGGGTTTTTTGTGCTTTCCTTAAGTCATGCCTTAATTTTGGGCCACTGTTAAAAATAGAAAATGAGGCCAGATCTCAAATCAAGGTAATTAAGCCCCTAATGAAGCCCCTGAGACCCCCAGCAGTCCCTCAGGGATGTGCAGGTGAGCACTTACCAAGAGCCTGGGGAGGAAAAGCCACGACAAGGAACAACAAGAGTCCCCCGGGAAGGAAAACAAACACCTACAACTTGTATTCTCCAGCCATATCAATTATTCAAGGACTGCGAGAGAAGCTGGGGAATGTTAACCTGATGAGGAAGGATTTCAGGTGTGAGAGGAAGGTGGAAAAGGGGCTGTGTCCCCCTGGGGTCCCCGGGCTGTGTCCCCCAGGGCAGAGGGACGCCCGGGGGAGCCAGTGGCACCTCCCACCTCCCAGGGGAGATGAAGCCCATCTTTACCATAAATGATGGGGGCTGGATTTTGTTCTGCCACATCCATCACTGCTCCCTCCACGGGGTCACCTTGCCCTGCTGGGGACTCGGAGGTGACACTGGCTCTTTGCTTAGAGGTGGCTGCACACAACCCCTCGCCTCAATAAACCCCCGGGGCCGTGGGGATGCTGCTGTCCTCATGGGGAGCAGGGCCCAGCTCCAAACAACACACTGGCACTGCTGCTCCGTGCTGGAGCTCCAAGTGCTCTGCAGGCACCAACGCATCCGTCCTCAGAACTTCTCCCACAAAGCCAGGTGGGTATTTCCTGCTGTCTCAGCACGGGCAAGGTAATGAGCACATCACTTGTTACAAGTCCCTGGCCTCATTTTCCACCACTTGTCAAGTGGCCACGGGATTCAAGTTTCTGTAGGAACATCTGTCATTCCATACATGTTTACCAGTAAACAAAATAAATTGGTGAGAGATGCCTTGAGGACATTTCTCCTGCCAGACTGATTAAAACAGCACTGAGGGGAGAACTACAAACAGACAAGAAAAAGCTTTTGCTGTTCTTCTCTGAACAATTTAATCTTACCAGCTGTCATGCTGGTGTAATGCATGCCCTGGGCTGCTTTTGGGTACCTGAGCTCTCCTGCTTCCCTTCTGACCTCTTGGTTTGGATAGCTCTCCTCAGAGATCCCTCTTCCTTGTGTAGTGCTGCTGCTGAGGGAAGCACATCCCCCAGAGGGAAGGGCTGTGCCAGATATTAATACCCAAGGACTGTTTTCCCAGGAAAAAATGCATCTCTCCACCAGGCCAGTGAATCCCCTGCAGAGCTGGGGTGCACAGGGCTGGATGGGCTGGAAACCTGAATCGAAGCCTGATCTGGTGTCATGATTTGACAGCTGAGTTTCAGCTTTGGTCTCTTCAGAGCAGAGGCAGTTTGGGCTGCCAGTCACCAAAGCCAGAGAAGAAACTTTGCTTTGGGGGTCCCAGTCCATGTTTAGAGCTCAGGGTTCATTTGGGTGGTACACCCCATAATCTGCACTTCCACCCAGCTGCTCCAGGGGTGGAGCCCCTCGGCTCTGGAGCCAGGCTGGGAGAGCTGGGGGTGCTCCCCTGGAGAAGAGAAGGCTCCAGGGAGAGCTCAGAGCCCCTGGCAGGGCCTAAAGGGGCTCCAGGAGAGCTGGAGAGGGACTGGGAATAAGGGATGGAGGGACAGGACACAGGGAATGGCTTCCCACTGCCAGAGGGGAGGGATGGATGGGATATTGGGAAGGAATTCTATCTTGTGAGGGTGGGGAGGCCCTGGCACAGGGTGCCCAGAGCAGCTGTGGCTGCCCCTGGATCCCTGGCAGTGCCCAAGGCCAGGCTGGATGGGGCTTGGAGCAGCCTGGGATAGTGGAAGGTGTCCCTGCCCATGGCAGGGGGTGGAATGAGATGATCTCTAAGATCCCTCCCAACCCAAACCATTCTCTGATTCCCTAAGTAAAGGAGAGGTTCCAGGGCAAGCTGTGGGCACAGTGTGGCTCAGGGACCAACTCTGCACGTTCAAATGCCAACGAGAATTTTATCTTCATTTTTAATGCATTCAGACCCGAGGCCGTTTTGCAACTTTTTCATTACAAGATTAAGCTCTGAATTTGCCCTGGCAGCCCTTTGAGGGGATGCTTCCAGCACATGGCACGCTCAGAGAAGCAAGAAGTCTCACAATGATTGATGGAAATACAGAAATATTTGGAAAACATTGACTGCAGGGGCAGACAGCAATGGAACCTCGTCGGAGCCTGGGTCCAACTCAGTCACTGAAGTGGCACCAGCTTATCAGGAGGTTCTAAATTAAAACTGGGTTGGTAACACTGCCCTGAGCCTCCCCTTCTCAACACAAAAGTGGGGTTTCTCGATAGGATTTCTGGCAGAGTTTCTGTCTGTGAGTCAAGCAAACCACCACAGAAATCCCTGGGACTGGCAGTGCCTGGGCTTGGCTTGGAGCCGAAGGACTCGGGGTGGCCCTGCTGCCTTCTCAGGGTCGCCCTAAAGAGGTCCTTGAGGAAATCAAAGCATCCAGTGGTCTTTGTAACCCTCTCCTCCCACCATTCCAGCAGAGAAACTCACCCTTCAGTTTAGGAGCAGGAGCACAGGGTTTGCAGGCAGGTGGGCCTGCCTTCCCCATGGAGCAGATGATTACACTGAGGCACTGGCGGATTCTGGGCAGGGCAAAATCCCCTGTGTGCCCGAGGAAGGTATTCCCTCACTACTTCCCTGCAGGAGCCAGGCTGTCATGTGCCAATTGGCATGGAATTAAATCCAGACTGGAAACACGGAGAGGTCGTGGAGATTGAAAGGAGAGAGAAAGCTGAGCTCTGCCCCACTGACCCCTCTGGGGTCCAGCCCAGTTTGCTTTGGGAAGCAGGGAACAAGAAGCCTAAAAATTAGACCTTGTGTTAATATCAGACTTAATATTCTCAAAGGTGAAAGGAAAGAAATGTTCAGCTTAAACCTGTTGGGTGGGGACAGTTCTAGATTAGAGCAGCAGGGACAGACAATCCATCACCTCTGGGATGCGAGCTGGGCGCCTGCAGGAAGGCACAAGTGATGGCCATGAGGTTTAAGTTAAGAAGAGAAAAATCAGATGTCTGATTTTTGTTTTAAAATGGCTGAGGTTCCTAAAGTTGCGTGCCCCACGTAGTTCAACAGCAGCTGGATTTGGAGCTGGTTTGGTCTGGCTTTTTCTTCATAATTTATTTCAGCATCTTTATGAAGACGCCTTTGAAAGGAGAGCTGGGGCCATCCAGGCAACTCCCCCAGGCTTTTCCACTAAGTTGGAAGATGCAGATGGGATAGAAGTTCATTTTAAACACAAGGTGGCCTCTAAAAGAGGCTGAGTGTAAAGGTGGGGCAGGAAATACAGCCACATTTTTATGCCAAATGTGCTACAAAAGAAAATCTCACCCTTGCAGAGGGACACAGAGGCTCCTCAGGCTCACCAGGCCTGTCCAGGGGAGGGCAGGATGCTGGTGAGGGTGGGGGTGACTTCCTGTATCACAGGCATGGACTCTAAATCATTCTGGTTATTTATTGGCTGAGAAGACATTAATAAATATTCTCCTCCTGATGAAATCAATCTAGCTGGCCCGAGTCAATCAGGAGTAACAGTGCACTCCATCTCCTCTCTGGGCACTTTTCAGCCTCCCTACAGTAGCTGTAAAATCAGGTTTTATGATCTTCCCTTGATGAAACAATGAAATTAAATCCCTGATGGACGGTGTATCAGGCACTACAATTCATGGGTGGAACAAGAACGTGTGTTTGGGGGACAGCTCAGGACAGCAGGCAGGGTTTATTTATAGAGTTTGGGGGGTTTTTTTTGCTACTGTACTTTATTTCACTCCATAACCTTCACATTCTATTCAGCATTAATTCCCGGGCCATCATTTGAAGCTCAGAATGCAAAAGCAGCGGAGTGTGCACGGGGTGAGTGTTTTATGTGTGCGCACAATTACTCTGCTGAATGTTTTATTCACTTTCAAGTGCCTCTTTTCCATATATCCCAGTGTTTTAAATAGCATTTTTATCAGAGTATTTAGGCTTTAAGTAGGGATCTTCCTCTGAAGGATGCTTTCTGGGGAGCTTTGGCATTTAAAAAATTAAAGCAGGGTAGCTGAAGCTGGCTTAACTCTCCAAGCTCTTTAACGTGTGTTACGTGACTCAGATACCAAATTTGAGGCTCTCTGTGCCCTTTCCGATCCTAGAACTGAAGTAGCTGGAATAATTTGGATGAATTGGGGCAGTAATAGATTGTGGGATCTCTCAAACTGACGTCTCCCCCCCAGCAGAGCAGCGTGGCTGACGGGAGGCAGGGCAAAACAGAGGCAGTACAAGAGCAGCTGGCGCCGAGACAACACTTCGAGCAAGAAAAATGAAGTTGTTTCAGTTCTTAAAGGCAGCAAATTACCTGGCTGGGTTGCTGTGTGTGGCAACCAGCATCCGAAACACCATCACGCAGCGGGATTTTTGGCCGCTGCCTCTGCTTTTTCCAGCTGCTCGTTGCTTGCTCAGCCATTTGTATGTTCTTCTCCTTTTTTTATGGAGATACTTTCGTTTTTGGCTCCTCACGGAGTGTTCACGTTTATACCACTCTTGTAGACCTGCCCTGATCAGAGAGAAGCTTGCAGGAGCCACAAACCCTCCGATCCCTCCTGCTGGGGCAGGGGGAGACCTGCAGGACGAGCGCTGTGCTGGTCCCTTTGGGCTGTGGGTGCCGTGTCTGGCTCCTGCTCCCTTTTTTTTGGGGGCCAGATTTTGCCTCCTTTGTGCCACGAGACCTCACGCTGGGCTGCTCAGTTCTAAAAACACTTATGCATGTGATTGGCTTCATTCATCCAAGTGGTCCCTGCCCAGTTCCATAGGACCACCCACACAGGAAGGCCACTCACAGGTGGGTTTGTAGGATTGAAGTTCATATCAAAGAGTTCAAAGTTCATGTCTGAGAGCAGAATGGATTTTGAATCTCGCTAAAAATCTAGGTGTGTTCCTTGCCAATCATAAATTGAGGAACACCACGCTGAAACGTGGCTCTGACCAGGAAGGCTGGAGGAAAAGGAAGTGATTGTTAGTGACTGTGTCTCACCCAAGGCCCTCTGGGGCTCTGCATGTCCCACCTGGGGTTCTGCACATCCCACCAGAGTTCTGCACGTCCCACCTGGGTTCTGCACATCCCACCC